>VZRJ01011350.1:44925-84606 GCA_013397565.1 Ptilonorhynchus violaceus | reverse complement strand
CCGGGTCAAACGATGACACATGGTGAGCTTTCCTGTGGAACTAGCTGCAACTGAATATCCTGCTTTAATGAAAAGTACACAGTATTCTCTATTTACAGAATTTAACTGTTTCCAAATTGCTGGTGCGAGATAACAAAAGCTTATGAATGTTTTTTACTCCTGCGTAATAAAGTTCTCACTTAAACCAGCTTGAAAGAGAGCATCTTATATTGTTTTTGCTTTTCCACTAAATATATATCACATACATTATGAACCATGACTATCATCCTGACTACCACCCTCTTTCATGGTTTCTAGGTATTTTTGGGCTGTAAAAAAAAGCCATGATATTCAGAAAGTACAGGGAATTTTCAGAAAATAAATTCTAAACCTGGTGGTTTGACCATTTTAGAATTGCATTGATAAATTCAGGAGAGTACCATTGACACAGGGAAGGTATGCTTAGCCTCCAGATTTAGGGAAGTGCTAATTTAACTACATGGAGAAGCAACCCTGAGGCATTCTCCTTGAACAAGACACTTTCTTACTGGCAGTCACTGCACAATAAAAACAAGCTCAAAGTGGTTTTTTGCACAAGGGTTGACATAATATAATTTCCCACTATACCTTATTATGGTATCTTGCTCATTGGTTCCTAAGGTAAGCACTGTCTGCAACAGGAAAACCGTCTTTCAGGAAAGCATTTTCTGGTTGACTTTCTTTACTCAGACACTCCCTTCTGCCCTACCTATGCTGATAAACAAGGAAACCCACTGAACTCTGTATCTAAATGCAGCCCAGACCCGTCATTTTTACAAGTCCATCTACAGCACAGATCCAGTTCAAATCCAACTGGACTGAAAGGGAGTCTTTCCACTATGTTTTAGATCAGGGTATGAATCCTGCCTTGGACAGTTCATTTTTCTGTATAAAAGCCCATCCAATTCCTTTCAAGTTCCCTTCTAAAAACATCTTCCTCTTCTATGAGAAGAAATTCTGAAATATTCTCATTTTCTTCATGCTGTGAAATTACAGTATGCGGTCTTTATGGGCAGTGTATGATGCAACTGGCAAGTGTTAAATAGCTGGCCACCCACTGTGGAATAATAGTGGATGATTGCAAAAGCACAGTAAAAGTCCATCAAATAAAGGGCCAGAATTCCTTAGACAACAGTTAAAACCCCAGGGATAAAGCACTCGAGCATCACTTCCTGCTTCAGATAGATGACATTAGTGCCCAATGAAAACAGACCTAGACACATAGGGAAAATGCAGACCAGATCCTGAGATCTAGATGTGAAGGCACCCCATGAGCTGCACTTGTTATCTGTCCACAAAACAATACATAAATCTGTAGTGCCGCCTGTTTGGAAATAAAAAAGCACTATATAAACCAGTTTATAATTTTTTACAGTTCCTCATTGCAGCTGGCAATTGCTAAAATAGATGATCTCATAGTCTGCTGTGTGGCTGCCAGATAGCTTGCATGCAGATAGATGCCTTTGTGCTCCAGACCATAGAAACCTGCATAAAATTGGCCTTCTTTCCTTAATAGAGCTGCATGAACAAAGATGAGTTTGTTGCTGACCAAGAACTGAAAGCTTTGTTTTATAAGACTCTCTGAATGTATTGCACTTTGCCAAAGGAAAAGGTTCTCTATTAAAAAGAATAAAGAAAAAAGGGGAGAGAGAAGGAAAGAGCGAGAGAGAGAAAGAAGGAAAGCAAGAGAAAGGAAGGAGAAAGAAAAAGAAAAAAAGCAGAAACCAGACAAAGTGTGCACTTCTGTGGTGAATATTTGTGAGTAAAGTGGGCTGAAATCGTGGTGTGTTTTTATTTTTTTTTGAATACTGGTCACATTTCTTGAGCTGAATAAAAATGAAAGAAAAAGGAACTTTAATTAATGGGATGCCTTTTGATTTGTAGCGCAAAACTGCCAGAGCAGATGTACCAGCAAAGAGGATTAGATTGTCCCTTCTCTGACGCACTGAAAATTTCTTTTTCCCCTTTTAGTAACCCCCATTGAGGAGAGGCTGTCTTTAGTGTCTAAAATTCAGCACTGCTAAAGAAACTGTTGTATTTGGGTACAATGGGCAGCTCTCACAAGACTAGACAGAATATGTGAGGAGAGAGCTAATATTCCTTTAAATCCAAGGTTGATTCCACTTTAGTATTTAGAAAAGCCTAAATAAAAGAGAATTTATAAGTCTGAGGTCTTTCAAATCTCATCAAATATGTATTAAAGTGAATCCTGAAGCAGTCATGATGAATGTTCATCCCTTTTAAAAGGCTGAAGTTAAAGAAAGAATCTTGAACCTGTTTGTTTTTAATTTATATTAGTCCGTCAATTCACCTTTTTCTCAGGTCTTTGTCTCTGGCTGAAGTTCACCTTTAAGCCAGGTGGAATGATGAAGCACACAAGTAACTGATGAATTTTATACACATAAATTAGGCCTAATTAACAAATTCCTTAGGTATTTGATTTTTAAATATTTAAAATGGTGTTTTCAAAACTCCAGTTTGAAGAAAAACTGATCTCCACTTCTATTTATTGAACTTCCTTTGCACTAGCTGTGAGATAAGGTGTATATTTAAAAGTCTTTTTATCTAGCTCTTGCTTAGGTTCCTTTTGAATTTCTTCTGTACTGAGAAAAATCCAAACAGATTGCATTGGAAATATACAACTGCCTCAGCCATGCACATGCTAAGGTGGTGAATGCACAGCAGCCTAATTTAAGCAAAGAGAAACTAAATCGCTGCAGGAATCAAAATAAATGCTTATATTTTTTTTTCATATATTATATTCCACCTATAAACAACACACATTTACTAAAGCAAGTGTGCGCACAAAAAGAGGAGCAATGATGCACTTTTCAGTCTGCAGTGCTTATTTCTTGTCTTTTTGATCACCCCTGAAATGGAACAGGTACATAGGGCTTCAGTTTAGATTTTCCTTCCTTTCCAAGGGATAATAACTCTGGTCTACATACATTCCTGCCTTAGTCAAAGGCTAACCTTGATGTCAGCTTTCATGAGGATGTGTCCCAAATCATGATCTTATTGCTTACTGGTTGGGTAAGTGATAAAAATTACTTTCGATGCACCATTTCCATCATGTTTACTTGCCCAGAGTGGTTTGTATTGCCAGATGTCAAACAAAAATCAAAGCCCCAGTGTTTCCTTTTGTTAAAAAAGGCTTCTTCTGGTGCAGAACTTGGTCCTCCTTTGCCCTCCCACTGGGTAAGTTACCACATTGTTTAGGCTATGATCCTGAGAAGTTCAAGCCCTAGGGAAACATTTTAAATGTGGGGTTTTTTTCTTGCAGATCACAGTATAGATTATATTTGGCATAATAGTCCTGCTGCTACTGTACTGTCAGAAGCTTTATGTTGGCAGTAAAAGAATGTACAGCACCAGAGACCTATTCATCAACAGTGCACACATCACTGCCAAGAAATCAGAACTTTTATTTATCCAGCTGTAAATCCCGTAGAACACAAATCAAAACTCAATAAAGTAAACTGGCATATCAAGTCACCAACTTTACACAGGTATTAAATTGTTTTACCAAACTCTCCAACATCAAGACTCTGGATGGGATCCTGTGATGGTATGACCAGCATACCATTAGACAATTTATCTCAAGGGTTTACCAGCATCAGCTATTTCCTGTGTGTACTAGTTAATCTGCAGTCTTTTCTTCCACACTTACCTCACATACAAACAGTGGATAAAAACAAGAACATGGCTATTTATCAGGGATGCACTGTTCTTTCCTTCCCAGCAGGAAATTGCTTGGTTGTGTATTCAACTGTTAACCCTTACTCTCAGCTTTGATATGCAGGAAAAAAAAAAGGGGGGGCAGGAGCTTAAAATTGTTACCTTTTGGCAAAAAAAGGTTGGGCATTTTATTAAAATGTTATGTCCTCTGGAAAACTGCTCCCTAAACCGCCCATTCTAAAACTAGTCGGATCATGACAGCATAGACATTTCGCCACCCTGCAACAAAAATCCAAGATTGGCAGAGACAAAGATTGCAGTTCATATAGAGCACAGAACCAAAGAACAAATATGCAGACTCATTTTATGATGTTATTAACATTTTAATTAGTAACAAAATTGTGACTGTGAAGTGATGGTGTAGTAAAGCTACGATAACGATGAGATGCAGAAAATTCAGTCAGGGACTGGATTTTCTTTTCCCATAGAATTTTCTAGGTGTCTCTAAGATTCTCTTCTAGTTTATTCCTCTTTCATTTTCAGCACAAATTTTCATGTACAATTTTATGGTGGATGCTTCAAATTTTATTTTAATGCAGTGTATATTATTCATGGACATAAAGATAGATTGGCTACAAAATTGTGCTTTTGTTTGTTTAACTGTAAGTATAACATTTATTAGGGAGGAAAACACAGCTTTTTAATATCCAGCTATTGAATGACCGACAAAACATGTCCTCTTTTATGCTGATTTTGTTATATCTGTAGTGACAGAACTAAACCCAGCATTCTGGGCTTGTGCATGGAAATTGAATTAAAAACAGAATGTAATGTGAATGAGTTTATCACAGTCATATTTCCATAACAGCATTACAAACACTTCACTTGCACTTGTTGTGTAATTAAATTCATGATTCGGCCTGTTTTGTTAAATTACATTCTTGTCTACATATGCAAAGACCTGATTCTTTTCCTTTTTTTTTTTAATTCTGGAGCAGTATTAAGATGAAGCCAGTTAAATCAATGTTTGCCTATGAAGCATGACACTAATTCTTTGTTCCTTGTACTTTTTATTTTTTTAACTATATCTTCCTTGGTTTGTAATAAGCACATTGCTCTACTTCAATATCTTAGCTTCACTACCATGATTTATTACTTATTTATTTAATGTACAGCATTATTTCCTATACTTAGAAAAGGTAGGATAAGGTAATGAGTTATCTTTCTACTCATAAGTTAATGCAGTATCTACTGATAGAGTAATGCAGCCTCTTCATGTTCCAATGTGTGTTTCTCCAATTAATGTTGCCCATTTGTTGTAGTCTAAGTACTAAGTAAGATTTCTTCGCCTTTAAACATCCCTCAACAACTTGCCTTATTTGATTTCTTTATGTTCAACCTGATCCCAGTCTTATTGCCAGCACATCTCTGTGAAACAAATTCCAGAGATTTCAATTCACTTTTAAGTCCAAACCCCATACAGTTATTCTTCTGTCATTTATCTAAAATAAAGAATATTCTAATTGATTCTGAAATTACTCACTCTGCAATTCATGCCATAGCTGCTAAAGAAGACTTTTTTCTGTAATATATCCTACTGTTTTTCTATTGCTCCTCCCATCAAACACAGCTTTGCATGTTTTGTGTTTATAGTCTGAGAACTAAGAGGTAGGTAATTTGTGTGTTACATTATTTGATTCAGACGCTGTCCTTGATAACTTGTATGTCATGCCAGGAATCAGAAAACAGTTGATCACTAGACCTGTACCAGAGGTGTTCTTGCCTCCTTACTCTGTGTGACATGAGAATGATTAGCAAACTACGACTTAGGGATGACTACCCCTCTCCAGCTGCATAGTCTCAGCATGACTACTGGTAAGTGAAGAGACATCAAACAGGCATGGAAATGTGCATCCATGGAAAAATCTTCACAGTGGCTCTGGCTGTGAATTTCAAATAAATTTGCAAAGCACCGAGCTGGGTTACTAGTCAAGCGTTACCCCATGAACAGCAAGGTATCCGAGGCAGGGCTACAAAAGCAGCTCTTGAAGGCTACAGTCCTCAGTTGCTCAGGCAGAGTGGGACAAACAAGAAGTGTCATATTAAGAAGGAGAGAAGATGTGGGCAGAAGTTCCCAGGTAAGGCTGAGGCAGAAGTAATACGCGAGAGCATGAAGGTGTTTTGCTGCAAGAAAGAAAAACAAAGCAGGTGGGAGAAAGACAGAGATCTGCTTCTGTTGCTGTATGATGGCGATTCACACAGAGGAACAACATGAAGCTCTTTTCCATGCACAGCTCCTCTCAAATACTGCAATATGAAAGCTAGTGTAATGTTTAGATACAGAGTGTATTCCATTCCCCTTTTTAATGGACAAGGAACCCAATTGAGGCATGTAATTCAGGCATATATGCACTTCCACTTTGCGCACCTGCCAACAGCAGAAGGGAGCAGAAGAGGAACGCCTGAAAGGTTCTGTCCCTCTACCCAGAGGAGAACATAATTTTTGCCTGCCTTCTGCACATTGCATAGCCCTTTGTACTGTGCAGCTTCAAGGGAGCCAAGTACACTGTTATCCAGGACCCCACAAGACTGGGGGGCTGGTCACTCTTCAACAGGGTCTGAATGAAATCAAATCTTCCTCAAATAAACAAGACCTGTGTGGCTGTTGTACCAAGGATGGAGTAAAGCAGGAGGCAAAGTACGACGCAGAAGACGGTGAAAAAGACATTATTTATTAATATACTGAGCTTTTTATACCCTAGTACACCTGAATGTCATACGGTCATTGGTCCCTTGGCCATCCACCTCTCAGGATGATTGGCCAAATGCTGCGCCACCTTATCCCAAATATTTCTTTAGACATACCATAACAATACTACATAACAACTCACAGGTGCATGATAAGAAGTCCCGTTAGAGAAACATCTTGCTGTTTTCATAGCTTCTATGGGAAAAGACAGCTTCTCAGAGAAACCAAGAGGCTGGAAAATTTCTCTGCTAAAGCCTTTCAGCATCCATAGACCTGGATTTAGGGTTTCCTGTTTCCAAGAATAAATGGCAGTATACAATGCAAAGAGGAGACTACTGCTGGCTCAGGTTCAGGGTGGGAAATAGTTACTTGTCACCTCAGCATGAGGGTACGTGAGTCAAGAAAGTTTTTTTCAAGCTTTCCTTCAATTACATGTCTAGGAAGATGAGTGTTTAACGAGCTAGGTAGGTATCTAGGCTGAAAAGATGTTATCATGCCTCATCTGTCTCTCACAAACAAAGTTTTATTTCTATTTATCACAAGATCCAATTCTGACAACTTAAGTGTCATTGAATAAGCACCTTGAATTGTCAACCAATCCATAAAAATCAATTGAATTTTCTCACATACTGAGGCTGGATTCAATATAACCCAGAGTAACAGTGTCACGGTCTTCAAGAAAATATGGTTCACTATGTTACCCCCCTCCCAAATAAAACCAACCAACCAAAACAAAAACAAATAAACACCACTTATCACAGACTTTCTGTTATCGAATTTTCCTCTTTTTAAGGTTCAGTTATTCTGTAAAACATGTCTTAGAAGAACTCTGTCATTTTCAAAATTCACAGTAGCCATAAGGGTACTTTATAACCCTGCATGAAAGGTCAGAACAGATTCTAAATTGGTATCAATTGGCAAAAATCCATGTGCTTCCATGGAGCTGAATCTATTTACATCAAACGCTTTCCTGGCCTTTTGAGAACAAGATTTTATTGTTGTTATTATTATTATCATTTTGAAGGCTACCAAGACAGCAACATTTATGCAATTGGTTTCCTGAAACTTCTGTTTGTAAAAAGAAAGCACCCTACTTTCCCTTTAGTAATTTTTTAATTAAATCCACATGGAGAAAGCTGCCCCTTTAAGAATAATTGGGTATATACTCTTGTTCCTGTGAGCATAAAAAATTTTTCAACAAACACAATTGCATGAAATGTCCTTTAAACAGGCTCAGTGGCTCTCACAACTAATTGTGACATTATATCATAGGAGAAAGTCCATAATACTCCTCCAGCACTGAATCAAAGAAACAAGTAGGTTAATACATACACAAAAGTTATCCTCAAGCTAAACCTCTGCCTCTTGCTCAGAGCCTGAATTTGCTGCTATGCCCGTGTTGAAGGGAATAGAATTCAGAGTGGTGTCACAACAGTCATGTTCTATTCAGAATGGGTCAGGAGCAAATATGGTTGTTCCTTGGCTCTTACACATAGAGACTTTGGGATTTACACCTGCACCGCAGCTTCATGGTGTAATTTAAATGCCATTTACTCTGTTCAGATAACACTGCAGGTGGAGTGAGGAGACCCTCACTGCCATGACAGGGTTCTTCCTGACAACAAACAAATGTCTTGCTCTTGAGTTGAATACCCATAGCTGATCCTGCCCAAAAGCGGGACAAATTAACACTGGTCTGCAATAGCAGGTGCTCAGTTTTAGACAGACAACCAGTTTCCAGGCAACACAGTGACCCTTTTTGTTCAGAGGTATTGCTTTGTTAGGTGTAATTGTATATACTGTCTCCACTTTAATCAGAGATACCTAGTAAATTATACAGGGAAACATTTCACAGAGAGGAACACTGGCACCCTGAGAAACTCCAGCTGTTACTCAGCAATATTTATTATTCATATGCCATCCCCATTTTCTGTATGAGACACTTCACATTGCAACAAAGCAGAAAGCAAAGATGCTATCAGCTGCCATCTTGCAACTTTGGATATAAAAGTTTAGCTGTTCAATCCCATGCCCTTCAGACAGGTGGCTCTCAGCTTAATAGTGTTTTTGCTGCCTGGTGAATAACTTACAGTACATGGCCAAATGAGCACAAAAAATTCGCTAGACTAATAATAGGGTACATTTTTCTAAATTATTGCATTATATCTACACAGTACATTCTCCTTTATTCTAGGAAAGGGCATAAGTATATGAGGTTGAGAAAAGTGTTACTTTCCATTGACAAGCAAAAGCATGTACCCATGTGTCTGATCCAGTTGTGTGGTTAATTGAGGGTATTGGCAGGACAAATGGGAGATCATTACAGCTCATTTCTATTTGTGTACATGCAACAAACATGGAGAAGAACAATAACAAAAAGGTGGAAGAATGAGAGAAAAAACATTAAATTCTCCTTTCTTTCATGCTCTTCTCTGGCTGACTTCTCCTCTGGGTGCTGTGGTACTAGAGAAAAGCTTGAAAGGCCAGAGACAGATCAACCCATCCACCTGCCCACAGCAACCTGACATCACAGGTTTTAAACAGAAAAATAGATAGACTGAAAGATGAGCCCAGGTGACCTTCAGCTTGTTTGATTTCATGTCACAGCATATTGAATGAACATTCCCAGCCCAGTTAAACAAATAATCGCTGATATTTCTCTAGGATATGCTTTATTGAAAACTGTAATTTTCACAGATTGCATGTTTGGTGACATCTTTTTGCCCATTGATAAGAGCTTTGCAGTCCAGGTAAGGAAGGGTGTAAAGACAAAAGATTTCCCACCTGTTGCAGAAAATGAGTGATGATTGATAACAAAAAAATTTCCATCACTTTAATTAAGCCTTCAGGTCTGTGGAATAAAAACATTGGATTCATGATTAACAGCCAAAACACATAACGTTCTCTTCAAAGAACAAAGTGATGTATTATTCAATAACACTGGGGATATTAGGAGAGTGGGCAGAGCTGTGGTAATAAGGGAGAATTATGGTGCCATATGGCAGCAAAGCCCACACAGAAACAGCAGCTGCAAATCCACAACAGCAGCAGCAGCTGCTGGAAGGGACTGAGGAATAGGGAACCCTTATAAAAGCCCTGGAATAGAAAAATATTGTGATGTTGGGAGTGCCCATGCAGCTATAATTCTTACTAGAGTTCTGAACATGGATTAATCATTCTTGCTAGACACTTGCAGCAGAATGGTGCAGGGTCATAGGAGTAGTTTCCTGGTCATGACTCTTTTGACCCAAAAGAACGTCTCAACTGTCTTGGCCATGTTTCTGTCCCCTGCCCCTCCATCCTTCTTAAGATGTCTCCCATGCTCTTATGACAGGAAAATAACCTTGCAAAACCAGTTCTGTACTTAATCTGAAAGTTCCCTATATATAGCTCTGCAATTAGAAGGTGGTTTAGGTGTGGCGCATAAGCAACAGTAGAGCAAAGAAGCCTTGAGTCAGTTCTCAACCTCCTCTCTTCAGTCCCTCCTGGCTGCACCTATTTGTGGTGAGGGGGAAAGGGAGATACGCACAGATCAAATGTTAAAGAACAACAGTTTACCAGAGAGTTGCTCAACCCAAATAAACATTGCAACAGCTTTTAAGTACATAAAAATCTATTACATTTCTAGCACCACAAAAGGAAAAAAATAGAAGTAAACACTATGGTAATTAAAATACAAGCCCTTACACAAGGAGCATTTTAGCTATGATTTCCTGTCTGAATGTTCCCAAACCTTTTAGAAAAGCAGCCTATCTTCAAGAAAATTCCCATCAAAGGCAAATCTATCAAAACACTGAATAAGTTGTTCCTCTGCTTAATTAGCCACATCATAATAAGCTAATCAATAGTAAATAATTGTTTTTTAATAGCTACCACTCTTTACAGCCTTCAATTATCCACAAGCTTCCTGTAAATTATCAACATCTCCAACCAAGCAGTAACATACTCAGTAATAGCTCTAAAGCTTCATAAAAATCTTTGGTGATTTGAGTGTCTCATCCAAGAAGCTCAAACTTGTCCCTCCAAATTCAGGTACCCAGAGCAGATTAGCAGATTTGGATAATCAGACTAGAGATAGGCATAAAGGCAGGTTTTACCCAAATTTACCAGCAGAGTTTGGCTTTTACATGGCTGTTTTTCTCTTTTGCTTAACAAACACATTTCATTTGTGTTGAAAAAATTATGTCCTCATTTCATTTTGTATGTAGTACATATGGGAAAAGGCTTCCATGTGGCAGCAGTGATCTTAACAGATGCTCCCCTTTGGGCAAACGGGCTTTTAATGGAAAAAGCGCTGAGCAAGATGCCAGTACCTTGTCTTCATGGAGCAAAACGATTCTGAAATGAAAGTTTAGTTTGTTTCCAGTGTACCTTTTTTTATGATGTCAGCTGTTAACTGTTATCCTGCATCACAAGCAATGTTTAATTTATAGATATTCACATCAGATATAAAAACAGAGAACTACAACTTAAATCACTTAATAAACACAGCCCATTAAATTTCCAACCTAAACCATGAAATGGGAGATTATAACTGCATCTTATTCTTCATCTGTCACTCCTTTCTCTTAAGGGAAACAATTGTTGCTTTCTACATGGAGTCATCAGTCAGACTCACGGGTGCCTGATAAACTGTGATGATTTGAACCTAGGAAACATAAGGAGCCAAGTCATTCATTACTTTCTCTTGTACACAACTTGTAGACAAGGTGCCAGCTGCAGGAAAATCTCTCTCTGCCCCACACTTGAGTCGCAATAGGCCTATTATTCAATGCCAGGCTATGGTTTCCTAACTTTTCCGGCACCAGCTTAATAGTAGCGTCAGCTGGGCATCATGCCATGTACATCAGCTATGCCTCATTTACCCTCCTGCTCCCAATTAGCTCGATCATGATGATAAAACCAGGAGAAAGACCTTTGGATAGAAAGCACATATTTATTTGGCCAACAGTCTAGTGAAAGGAAGGAAGGATGGGGAACTTATAAAGGGGAGGAAGCATGGACTGTGATCTTGGCTGTTCTGTAAACGCTCTGCGTGACTGCCACTTCTCTCAGCCTTCTCTTCTTCCTCCCACAACTGCGATCATTCTTTGCTTTGCCCATGGGAGTTTTGTAAGCCACTCAGATACCAGTGGCAAGATACAGAAATGACTATAAATAAAGGACTCCAAGAACTTTAAATAACTCTTGTGTTCACAGATCTACAGTTGCTTGCTGATGTCTCTTGATCAAAAATCTTTGCTGAATTTCATGTGATTGTCTTTTGTTTGCTTTGACTGATAGGCTGTGCAGCGGCCATCGTGGTTGTATTCCAAAAAGCTGAATGTGGTTATTTTGGTTAAAGCAGAGAAACCTTCTACTTTAAGACCTTTTGCAAGATACAAGCCACAGCAATACAGCTGTGAGAGAGAAAGCTCTTTGATTTACCCAGAAAGTAGTGTTTGTGCTAGCACTAAGGAGCAGACACCCCTAGATTTGAGATACAAACAGGGCTTCCTATATGCTGGACAGGAAAGGAGAATTTTAAATTCTCTGCTATTGATTCCATGGCATTATCTGGCAGTGGAAGAACAGATCATTTAAATGAGAAGATCCTGTAGCTCCCTGTGATCTCAGTTCCAAGGCAAACAAATCAAAGAAGAGGTGCTAAATACCTCTTCAACAACTACAACGAAAATCTTCACCTAGAAATCTCCAGAGTTTAAGATTTCCTTGATTTTGGCCTTTTGGCCCATTTTCTCTAAGATGTTGCCCATCCTCTAAAAAATACTTTCACCTACATGATTCATGGTCTTCTGAAGCGAGATGTTCTTTTTGAAGATAATGGAATCAAATTAATATTGTGTGAAGTCCTTCAGGAAATCTGTACCCAGTACAGTTGTGATGAACATTCAAGGCTAGCGTAAGCACTCTGGGAGTGCCAGCACCTAACACGGGACATATTGCAACCTCAGAGCATGGAGACAAAGGAAGAGCCAAGGTAAAGGTCCTGTCAAGACCAAATGTCTGTGCATTACAGGTCAGGAAGTGCGTGAAAGTCAGCTGTTTATCCCATCTGATCAGGTGTAGTTCCTATCCCTTCCCACCATCATTAAAATGGTCAAGTTCAGACCTGAAATGAGTCTTGTTTCCTCATTTGGGCCTCAGGCATTTGTCATGTGTGTGTCATTTTGGCTGTGACCCTCTATCCATCAAAATGAGTGACAGTGGAAGTGAAGGAGAAAAAGAGAGAGATCAACATGTGATGCCATTTTATGCTATCTGGTACTAAGTATGGGGATGCATATGGGAAAACACTATTTAGAAGGCCTCTTAAAATGTTTACCTACAAAGATTTACTAGTTCACTGCTGCAATCTTCCCTAGCAAGAATAATTCTCAGAATTATTATATCCTCTAAAGCTCATAATAGCATTTACACCTACATTATTTAAAAGTAATGTCCATGTTCCACCTAAGCAGGCTTTCTGTGGGAGGTACTGAACAGTGTAAATCACTTACAATGCCTACATATTTGTATGTGACTTTCATTCTCCTGATTCAAAGACTTTGAGTTTGTTGTGCACAGCAAGAAGACATCCTACTGTTTAACTTCACTGAAAAGTTTCAGTTATTCCTTAGAGACTAAATGTAAATCAAAATCAAGTCTGTAGGAATTAATTTCATCTGCTTTGTAATAAACATCTTTGCCTCTGTTCACTTTCATGTTTCTTTGCAAATTGGAAGACTAACACATTTGTTTCTTTCTAGCAGTCATAATTCCAACCACATTCAAAATTAACTCCTGCTTTCTTTAAGAGTCTTAGGCACTTATCCAGAAGATTGATTTTTCATCTTTGGAGAGTGCTTAGAAACACCCTATCTCATTCTAGGAGTCAAGTGATCCCATCTCTCTTTAAAGCAACCATCCAAAAGCTATATACTGTTATGTCTTGAACATGTTCCTAACCTTTCCCATGCAAATTTATAGCATTCACTCTCATGTTTGTAGAATTGGGCACTGATTTTCTATACGACCTCTGTATGTAATGTAAGTATATAACCTGAAGCAAACTATTAAAGTGAATAGATTTATTTTGCTAAAGATAAAAAAGACTGTTCCTCTTACTAATGTCCCAAATCTTTATTTCACTACTGTGCAAAAGACAGTATGTCAGTGGAAAAAAAAGTTTCTCAATTTCCGGTATTTTGAACACTTTTCATTTTTCCATCTGTAGACTTTCTACCAGGGCATTGCAGCCTCAAGCACTCTGTCATAATTCCTCAAATAATTAACAAGGAGATCATTTAAGCTGAGCAAGTCTCTGAATACACCCATTACTCTCTAACATGGGAACATCTACAAAATGGGATGGTTGTGCAATGGCATTTGTACACAATATCAAGCAATCTGAAACACCATATGAAGAATATACCAAAAGTCACTGACAGGATGTCAGCAACAAAAGAAAATGCTCATTTTCAACTGAAATACAAAGTGGAAGAAATGCTTGCTTTCTTTAAAAAAAAGTATTTTGGTGCCAAACATTTCAGAGATATTGTTGAAGAACAGTCCTTCCTCACATAGAGGTTATCCCTGTGATGCTGCCAAGTTCAGTGCCTGAGTGGATGATTTGCCAAGTAAGTGCCAGTTGTGTAATATATGCTGTAGCAGGCATGGAAGCAGATTTTACTTTCACACTCGCCTTCTGAATTGGCATTCTTTGACTCTTTTGTGCCAATGTTGCTTCTCTTTCCCATTCTGTACCCTCTTTTTTCACTGGAATGCCCTTTCCCCTCACATATAAGCTGAATGTCCCGTTGTTTGCTAGAAAGCAAGAGTTGCTGAATATGGATTTTACAAAAGTCACTCAGGAAAGACAGACTGTATTACTTGTTGCATACCTTATTCACGTGGTAACTCTGCGAGGAGTCATTCTCCTGATTCAAACCCACACAGGTTTTTTAAATAACACAGGTATATTTTGTCACAGGTAGTTGTCTACCTTACATAAAGAGGATGAAAATAGCTCTTCATTCTTCTGGAGCTTTTCTTTCTCATACACCTTTTTTGTCTGCATGACTGTCTAAATTATGCTTCAATTTTTTTCTCTCCCAAATCTTGGTTGTCTTCATATGTCTTCCTTTTAGTTTGCAAATTTCCACTGTTTAGATAAATATTTTCCTACTCTTCAGTCCTTAACCATATGTTTTGAGTCAAGTCTCTTAACAACTCCACACAGAGTTTAAACACTTCTTTCTAAATGCTGACACTTACGTGTGTCCTCACAAGTAGTAAAACTGGATTTACCAAAGACTTTACAATCAAGTGTTAGTAAGCAAGTAGGTTTATGTAATCAAATTCTAGAAATTGTTGCACAATTTTAGAAAGTTTCTGCAAGTTAGATGCAACTTCTAGCTCAGTGGGAAGGTGAGATTCCTGTTTTCACAGAACCACAGAATCACAGAATGAACTAGCTTGGAAAAGACCTCTGAGATCATCAAGTCCAACCTATGACCTAACACCACCTTATCAACTAAACCATGGCACTGAGTGCCACGTCCAGTCTTTTGTTAAACACCTCCAGGGATGGTGACTCTACCCCCTCCCTGGGCAGCCATCCCAGTGCCCAATTACTCTTTCAGTGAAGAATTTTTCCCTGATGGCCAGCCTAAACTTCCCCTGGTGCAGCTTAAGACTGTGTCCTCTCATTCTGTCAGTGATTGCCTGGGAGAAGAGACCAATCCCCACCTGGCTACAACCTCCTTTCAGGTAGTTGCAGAGAGAGATAAGGTCTCCCCTAAGCCTCCTCTTTTCCAGGCTAAACAACCCCAGCTTCCTCAGATGTTCTTCCTTGGGCTTGTGTTCCAGGCCCTTCACCAGCCTTGTTGCCCTCCTCTGGACACGTTTGAGCATCTCAACATCCTTAACATGAGGGGCCCAGAACTGGACACAGCACTCAAGGTGCAGCCCAACCAGTGCTGAGTACAGGGGAAGAATCACTTCCCTGGTCCTGCTGGCCACATTATTCCTGATACAGGCCAGGATGCCATTGGCCTTCTTGGCCACCTGGGCATGCTGCTGGCTCACGTTCAGTTGGCTGTCGACCAGTACCCCCAGGTCCCTTTCTGCCTGGCCACTGTCCAGCCTCTCTGTCCCCAGCCTGTAGTGCTGCAGGGGGTTGTTGTGGCCAAAGTGCAGGACTCGGCACTTGGACTTGTTAAACTTCATGTTGTTGGACTCAGCCCATCTATCCAGCCTGTCCAGGTCCCTTTGCAGAGCCCTCCTACCCTCCGGCAGATCGACACTTGGACCCAAATTGGTGTCATCTGCAAATTTGCTGATGGTGGACTCACTCCCCTCATCCAGATCATCAATGAAGATATTAAACCGGGCTGGCCCCAGCACTGATCCCTGGGGGACACCACTGGTGACTGGCCGCCAACTGGATACAGCACCGTTCACCACCACTCTCTGGGCCCGGCCATCCAGCCAGTTCTTAACCCAATGAAGGGTGCACCTGTCCAAGCCATGGGCTGCCGGCTTTTCCAGGAGGATGCTATGGGAGACAGTTTTGTGTATGTTGCTTTAAGTCCAGGTCTGCTGTAGACCATGATGTTCTTCTTCGTTGCTATGGGAGTAGGAAGGATGAGCAGGTTGAACACGGACATGTCTTTAATGTCCTTCACCTAACCCTCAGTGATCAGAGTAGGATATCAGCCTTGCATCCTTTGAAGTCACAGAGGACTCCTTCCAAGAACCAAGAATGGACTGAAGGACAATAATCACTCTGAGAGTCTGGATTTACATAGAGGTTGCATCAGCTGTACAGGTCTTCACTTATCAGTCAAGAGGTTGTATTAGTGAGGATGTGTGCTCTGATCCTGGGGCAAGCATTAGGTGTTTCAACTTAGATTGCATCTTTTTCTTTGTGGCCTAATCAAGCTCAAGTCTCTTTTCCCTGTTGTTTGAGGCTGTGTAGGTAGGCAACTACTGCCACTCAGCCAGTGCTTGGTCAAATGTTAAATATAAACACATGAGGTGTGGAATCTCAGAGCCATAATACCTTTACTGAATGTCTCTAAGCTGGATCATTTAAACTGTTCCCTCACTCAGGAAAGCCCCCAAATGTTAAGTGAACTGAGTACTGTATTAAAGTGTTTTGCGTACATCCTTTAGCCAGAGAAACAGAAGAGACCTCACCTCGTAAGACTCATCAAATCTTGGAATTGGTGAGATCTGATTAATACATGCTCTCAAGGGTGGCTAATGCCATTGAGGAGTGACCACTCAGCAGTCACCACCTGGTACATGCAGAATTCTTTGGAATGCAATGATTTTGTCATGAGGAATTCTACTTAGGAAAATTTTTCTTTGGAGGCAAATATTAGTTACTCATTTATTAATGTCTATTACCAATTGGAAACAAACAATAAAGACACCCTCATGAAAAAAAAAGAGAAAAAAAACCGTACTGAAGTGTTTGGACATTGTTCTTTTTTCTTTCTGCTGAGAGTAATGGCTTCACCTAAGCATATGTCAAAGTAAGCTATTAAGAAAGAGTGGTTAACATTCGGTTTAGACTCCCTGTCAGATTTCTCCATTTCAGCGTTCATGAACACACAGAAACAGAGGAACACTGAGTACAGCATTCATATGGGGAGAGAAGGTGAATGAATAGAAACTCATTAATTTCTTTGGAAATTATATTAATGAATAGCTCACCTTCTTTAAAAAGGAGGAGAAAGACTGCAAATGCTAATCTTTGGTGTGTTTTGAATCACATTTTCCCTTGTGAAACAGATAACTGCACTTTGCTATGACTGAAATCAGAAGAATTGCAGATGTAGCCAACTTCTATTCTTTTCAGGACTCTAAGAGACAGACAGACACCTTGCACAAGCTTCCCAACATTTCTTTGTAGAATTTGAATGTACAACAGAACTCTTAGCAGTTCAACTAAATATGTACATTTTCTTTATTTCTTAAGAAAATTAATTTCCTTAAATTCATGGGATGAAATTAAACATAAATATTTAAGTATTTGCAAAACAGGTTTTTCACTGCTAAGCAATCCATTACCTTTCCTGTAACTTTTCTTAGCCAAACTTCATTGGAACAAATAACCAGCTCCTTCTCTCTTCCTCTTGTTCTCTCTCCCTCTCTTTCCCTCTCTCTTTCTTTTCCTCTTCCTTGTTGTCATTGTCATCTTCACTGTCTTCCTTGTTCTTGTCCTCATTATCCTCTTCCTCTCCTTCTTCGACATCTGCTTTGCTGCCTTTTCTTTCACAACATAGGTTAGACTAAATTTATATCTAGGACCCATGAAGGTCTCCCAGATCTTTAAGCAGCCAAAAAGAGACTCAACCTGAGCCAAATTATGCAATAGGCTAAACAACACAAAAGGAGCTAACTGTCCACAAGGCGTCCATGTGCTGACTCTTTCAAAGATACAGCCCGTGCTTTGAGATGACACTGACTCCTATATTACTACATGCCAATACCAAAAGGGAAACTGCACTTGCAGCTGGACTATTATGCTCAAAACCAGAAAAGAAATATGATGGGATAAATTCAGATTTTCTTTAGTTAATAAGTTCATTTAAAGTTAAATTAATTGGGATGTTAAGAACAGAGGTTGCAGAAGAAAAATTTTAGAAAAATTATGAGAAAAACATTTTGATCTAATGCTTGCTGTTGTTGCAGCTGTGCTGTAAGTAGCTTTCTTCATAAAAAGAAGAACGTCTTTTTGCATGCCTGGAGTCTGCTCATGTTATTATCCAAAATGCAACACTTGAAGCATGGGGGAGTGCAAATGAGAGGTGAAAAATTCCTAATACAATTCATCAGTGTATCTAAGCAACCAATAGAGGACTGGATGTGCTGTCTCATGGCCTTCTGAAACTTTACAGTACCTGCCATTCACCAGTGTGGCCCACTCTGACAACAGATGCAAAAATGGAAAATTTGATAAATCTGACTTCAGGACAAGCAATATGATTAAGCTGTGCTTTAGTAAAATAGACCCATCAAACAAAGTATTCAAAAGAACTGCTACAGGCTGAGAAGAATAAACTTTCCATCTCTGCTTCATTCACCATGATGTGCCTCTCACTGCTTTCTTCTCTTCTTCAGCCCTAATTTCCCCTCCTCCTTCCCTTTTCAACTCCTAATTCTTTCACTGCTTTCCATTCAGGCCTTGCCCTCTGCATTCAGTTTCTGCTTCTCATTCCCCTTTGCCCGCTACCCGCCCTGCCTGGTCCTTTTTGGGTTCAGTTCTTCTTACTTCAGGCTTTTATTTCTCTGAGGGATTTGAATAATCACTCCTTCTTTTTTGATCTCATTGTCATCTCAATAGGTCTTGCTGCCTTCCACCCTCTCCTCAAAAGGTAGGTTTCCAAAGAATGTATTCGCTCCAGAAAGGAGGAAAAGGACCTCTGAAACTCACTGACCCTTCCTAAATTGGATGCCCCATTGTGCATCACAAAATTAGGAATTTTTCTATTGTATGACAGTGTTAACTTTGTTAGTGAATTTCTTTTTTAATGAGCACATTAAAATTCTCCTTAGCCTTAAAAAGACATAACTCTGTCTACTAATCTATCATGATTAATTTCTGTCTCCACTCAGCTGAGGGTCAGCTTTAAAAAGGCTGATTTAGTCTTACCTTAAATTTTATATAAAACATCAGGTGAAGGAGTAGTCTTTCTAAAGGCCAAATAAATGCTTTTGTAGTATATGAACTAGGAATCCAAAACAAGGCTGACACATAGTTTATGCTCTTGACCGTATTTTTAAAACGCCCCTCAAATCTAAAATCTGCAACTGAATGCCTGTGAATGCAACTATGCACACCTGAGCATCTGATCACACTGCTTGAACAGAGAAGTCTTTCATATCTGCCATAGGTCAGACCAAAGAACCAGACACAAACATCAGATATTCCAGGAATAAAAAATTACAGTGGTATTTCAGAGTCATAACTACTGCAAACAAATTAGAGAACAAGTCAAAAAATAAAATGAACAATTTTGCAGCTATTATCAAAGGCTGTCTCTTTCTTTTCACCATATGTAAAAAAAGAAATAAAAGAAAATTCTCCATGATGTAGCCAAGGCCACAAAACAAGAAGACCTTGAGACAAACTTCTTCAACAGTCAGCAATATAGGCATAATATATTCAGTCAGGCTTTTTGCTCCTTAAGTATTCTTGCAATGGCAAACCACTGCAAGTTTGCTACAGACCTTGTAGCTAGGCAAGGAAATGTTAAAACATTCCTTTTTTTCCTGCAGCACCCAATCACCAGGGTACTAAACTAACATTCCAAAATAAAATGAATGCAGAACCATATGGTTAGTTTTGCAGAAAAAAAATCACTCATGCTTCTGTTTTGTACTACAGATGGTTCTGATGGACAGCACATTTTTACTGCCGAGAAAAATGTGAAGACAATTCTGAAATTCTATTTATGGAACACTGTGCTTCTATCAGACACAGGGACAGGTAACCAGAGGGTACCTTTAAAAAGTTGCCATTTCTATTCTGTTCTGCTGCACTTGTATTATCTGATCATCCAAACACATTAGCAAATGGATATCTTTTGACCAATGCATTGCTGCATCCAGCCTTAAGACTCCATTTTCTTCTATTACTTTCAGTTCCCAGAATTCTCATTTATACCTGCAACACTGAGCCTATTGTTACTTGACCTTTTTGTGCATCAGTATGGTTATTATGTCTTCTAAACTGGGTAAACATAACTGCCTGGTCTTTTGAAGCAATAGTGGTCTTTAGTAGTTGCATAGTAGACACGTCTTATCCATCACCATAACTCTGTGGGATGTTGACTAGATTAAAAAAAAAACAAAGCAGCAGCAAAAATTAGTCCAAGACCTCTTTTCCCTTAAATTTGCAATTCCCATTCACTTCAACAGTTTTCTTGTTAATGGATGATGTAAACCAACGAGTACTTTTAACTTTTTGGTTTTCATTTATAGTTTTCTTAACTATAGGACAGTAATGTCCAAAATGTTCAATGTACAGATATCACAATATTGTCAAATAAAATTCTACTGCAAAACATACATATTTAAATAAAATGTCTCAGAATGATCTCTTCACAAAACATAGGAACATTCATTTAACAACATAAAAAAATCATTCTCATGTCATCTCCCTGTGACCATAATATTATGAATTTCAGTCTGCTCCCCATGAACTCAGAGGAAGAGAAATCCAGACCATTCTCCCTCCTCCTCCTCTCTGCCCTTTGCAAGAATTTAAATAAGATTTCCATACCTACTTTTACCACTTACATTCCGTTTCACGAATAAGTGGTTTTGTGTAAATGCAGATAGCACATGGTCACAGGCATTCATGTTCTACATTCAGTTTCGACTAGTTTGCATAATTTTCTCTTTAGGGATTCTTACAAAAAGTGACAGGGGAATGGAAGTCTGTTTTTTTACTCCTCAGCCATGAATTCCATCTGTTGTCATGGCACTGAACCCAGAGTTGAATAGCAGCCAGCATTGCTTTTGATGTTCTGTAGGATTAGTAGAGATGTCTGAAGTTATTGTGCAACAATATTCACCGGAATAGCTCTACCTGAGCTTTACGCAAATGTTAAGTTGCTAAATTAATAAATAAATTTGGTATGCCACCAAAATTCACATTCTGGGGGCAATCCCTTGGACCAGTACTATTTCTGTAATGACTCACATAAAATTCTTTTGCAGTTACCCTAATTTCTACAAACACAAGTCAAAAGTCTGCAGCATTTTGTTAGAGGCAGTTGAGAAATAATACGGCCAACGAAATGTAACTGATGATCTATAGCTGGTGAACTGATGAGGCAAGCTTTATTTTTGACATCTTTTAATCAAAATATTTCATTTTCTGGATCTACTTTTGACTCTGATATTTTCTACTGAGCTGTCTAGAAACTTCCCATTGATCTTAACTCCAGGAGGAGTCAAATATTCAATAATTAGAGCTATTATTCAATGCTCAGGACATTCAGAACATTCAATATCCTACTTTAGATGTTCAAATCTCTTGACACACATTAATCAAACTTTCAAAAAAGCCCATTAGAGTAGAAGAGTGCACTTTTCTTTGGTTTTGTTTTCTTGTAAAGATAAGTATCAGTGCTGGACAGTTTTTTCCGACATTTCTTTTCCACCAAAGGTTGTCAGTCTAACAATACCTTGTCTTGTTATGGATACACTTTGGAAAGATTTTGAAGTTTTAAAATGGAGTTTCTGGTTGAAACACAGAATATTTCACCTCAGAATGAACTCAGGAAAAAGTAATGTAAACAGTTTTCTGCAACAGATAAAGTGTAGCACATGAACAGAGCTCTGCTGTTTCCTTTTTCTGTCTCTAGAAACCAAGTTTGCTTCTGTTTCTCAGGAAGTAGCCAGGTTATAGTGGGCCAGGGCTGGGGGAAGAAGAGGTAGCAGTTAACATCTCCTGTCCTCAATGGTCCTTCACTGCAGAAACAGCAAGCTCATTTACTGTGCTGTTTCCTGATGAGAAGCAGTCTAACACTTCATCCTTGGAAAAGAAGCCTCCAGTTTTGCTTCTGCAGCTGAGAGGTCCTATCAGCTCTGCCCAGGGGAGTAGCCTAGGTGGTGGGTCTTTCTAACAGAAGACACAGGTCTAGGATGCAGAGCAGACTCTGCAGATTTGGTATCCCACAACAAAGGCAAGCACCTTGCTACTGGCAGTGTGCTCTGGCTTCAATAAAATGTTTTAGAGAGTGCTATCTTGCACTCTCTGCATCCTGAGAGGACAAATAGGACCTAGACATTTATTTGCTTCTCTAACTTCTGAAATATTACTGATTTGAAGCCCCTTAGATTTATGCTGTTTCTAAATAAAAATAGCCCTTATTTTCCTAGATTCATTGTTTTCATATAAACTGTTTGCACAGACTACAAGGTTCTTAAAAATGGCATTGGTCTCTTATGAGTGTTTGGAAAATACCCTGGCATTTCCACTCTTTAAATAAAACTGTGCAGCCAGCTCAGGTGGTGTTTATGTAGAGTAAATCTACTTATTTCAGTAGTAGTATCCTGAAGCTACTTTAGTGCAAATTAATATGTTATTAAAGTAATTAATCAGCTTCTTATTTGAAATACAAATATAGAATACAGATACATTGCCTTGCAGTTCAAAAGAAGTCTTCTGATGTTCCCTGAGAGGAAAGGGTAAGGACAGTTGGACTTCTTGGGATACAGGATGGAGCACAAAATGACAGTATCCTCTGCTGTGCAGGTGGGTTTCAGCTGCGGATGTCCTGCCCTCACTGGTGAGCCAGTAAGGCTAAACTTTGATAAATTTAGTGAAGTGAGGGAACTTTAAAACTGCAGCAACAAACACATGAAAAAGCACCTCCTGCAGAGTTAATAGAGGTAACTTCCTGTTTAAGTTGAGACAAAAATTAGCATGGTTTAGTCTTTTGTGTGTGAGCCAGCAAAAAGATGTGTTTGTTTTAAAAGAAGAAATCATCATGGCTCACAGTACTTTTTCTCATTTCTATAAAGGCTTTTCACCCATATCTTTATCTCAGCCTATTAAATGCATGTTTCTTTTGTAGCTGGTGCATCAATGTCTGTACATATGCAGCACAACACACGGATGATTGGGAGAGGGCTGGTCAGTAAATTGGTTTGGAAGCAGCACACCTTAGCTACTTGTGAGACAGAGGCCGGGCTGTTGCTTTACCAGTACTTAAATCCCGTTTCTGTGTGACGCCTTCATCCCCAGCAGCCACAGGCTGCAGCAGATGTGTAGCATGAGAATGGCATTAGCCTGGAAACTCTGCTGAGCGTCAGCTGCAGCCCTGCCAACCTCTTGCTTCCTCCTCTGGCAGAGCAATGCAATATGCTCAAATATTTGCTGTAGGGGCTCTGTGTCTCCAGGGCTTGACCATACCTCCTTCAGCAGAACTGACTGATTACCATGAGATAGGGGTGTTACCTGCATCCTTGCTTTTCAGTGAAGAACGGACCACTGCTGAAGTGAATACAAATTACTGTACCTGGAGATGCTCTGCTCTGTTCTGCTGTAGGAGTCCCTTCTGCTGCTCCATAGTATGAACACAGTGATAGAGGACTGACAGTGACAGCAGTACAGTGACCCGAGTCTAAGGTCAGCCACAGCTGGTTTTCTGGTTTTCATGTGCACAAAGGAAGGGTGGAAAGAGAGAGGCCAAGAACCTGGAGTTCATTTTCAGGTTAGATCGAACCTTACCAGGAAAAATTTTTTCCTGATGTCACAAATACCATTCAGTCCCTGCATTAAGCATTCTGTGTAGAGCATACAATACAGACACATTTCATTTGTAGCCTGTAAAATTAAAGATTGCCTTTTCACTCATGATTTGGTTTATAAAACATTCCATTCTAGGCTGCTGGTGCACAGGTGCAGCACTGCTAGCTGAACATGAGCCCACGATCCACATGGTAAGGAGGGATGCATATGTATTAGCAGCAGGCTATATCAGTGAAATTGCTTTCATTTTTCACTGTCGTAGTCCTATGGGTTAGACTGAGCTGCCATTCAGGAAACAGAGTCAGACTTGGTTCTCTGTGCCCAGAGGAAAGAGTCTCATCTAGTAAATAAGAGTCATGATATCTAATTGTGTGAATTTTACTCAGTTTCATTTTTTTCAGTTGTTATTATCTCAGGAACCCATAGATAAGATGTCACCGCAGGAAAAACATTAGGTTCAGGACCAGAATGATCCTGTCTTCTCTCAAGGACCCTCCTTGGCCAATGAAACTTTCATCCTCCTTAAGGAGATCTAAGAGCTAGTCTCTTTTTTGAAAAAACACACAAAAGAGATGTTGAAGCACTCTTTTTCAGGGTTTTAGTAGACAACACTGTATTATTTGCATTTTATTTGGCTTTGCACCACACTGAGAGTGTCTTCACAGACAGAAAACTTGTTGATAAAAAGCACAATTGTCTAATCTATGTCAGTCATGCTGATGGATGCTGTAGATATCTTGATATTATGGTGCTCAATATTGTCAGATGGAGCTTGAATATCGGCATTAAATTATATTTATAATGAAGTTGGGAGCAAACAGCAATTAATATGTACTGTTAACAGGTTTTCAAAAAGTGGCAGGAAGCCTACTGAGCTCTCTTTACACAATATATCTCCAGAAAAAGTTTTATAGATAACCTGTTTTCAAGAGACAGAGAGACAGCAAGACAATGAGACAGAGATCTATCAAAGCAAAGGCATTAGGGCAAGATTATGAAGTTGTTGAGCACTTACATGTCAAATCCCATTGACTTCAATTTCTCATTAGCATAAGAAAGAGTTGCACTGTTTCGCCTTTAGTGAGATAGTAGGCTTAAAAAATACACATTTGTCAAATTTCAGCTGAAGCATCTCACTAATACTAATTCTATTCAGAATACCCGTCTAAAAGAACATTGAATAAAATACCTGCATCGGGTTTTTTTTTCCTATGCATTCATGTACACAGGAGTGAAATTCTCTTCAATTTATAGAATACAACTTCTACTTTAAGATTTTTTAAAAAATAATCAGTCACAGTCTGCTGTATTTTATTCCTCAGAATCTGAGCCAATCCTTCTAAAAGTCATTACAATTTGGAATCAGTTTCTGAAATGTGCACAGATTTCACAGGTATCCTGAAATATTTCTTTCATGTATATAGAAACAAGTATTACGAACAACTGAATATTTTTGGACGAAAACTGCCTTTAATAAGTTTTCACTAGGAGAAGAATCTGTTCCTTGACATAAAAATAAATTACAGAGGGCTTTCCTTTACTCACTAAGAATTAGTTCTTTCGTAAACTTATGAGGATTTTAGAATTACATGATGCAGATATGTCTTTTAAAGCTGTTCAGGGTGAGAGGGAACGCACTGATTCAAGAGCTCTTTTCTGTATATCCTTGAAATTATTACATATGCCAGACAAATTACACACCAGAGGCTGAATGTGTACTGGGGTAGTCAAACATTTCAGGGTAAATTTTCAGGGACCTCATCTCTTTTAGTAATCCCGTGTTTTAATACATGAACCCAATTCAAGACTATTTTGTCCTTTGAGGATTTCCATAAATGTTTTGAAAGATCAGCATACAGTTCCAGTTGTTTGTAGATAGAATCCAATCACAGCTAACGACACAATAATACAGGTATGGCTGTAGATTAAAAAAAAAAACAAAAACAAACACAAAAACCCCCAAACACTCTACAAACAAACAAAAAACCCAAACTAACTTCATAGAATTGTTTGTCTATGGTATTTATGAGATAGTGGAGAAAGAAACCAGGCAAATTTCAGGGTGGGGATGGGTTAGCTTATATTTGATGATGTTTCAATCCTTCCACCAGTGTTTTCCTAAGCTTTCTCACTTTTAGCTGTTAAAGAAGAACAACATGTGTCACTATTATTTCTCTGCATCTACAATTTGGTTTTAAAAAATATGTTTCCCACTTGGACTCCAAAGGTGGAAGGAAGTGACAGCATTTAAAAGCATAATGGCAGCACCTATTCTACTAACAATTTCAAAGCTCAACAGGATCTGCAAGCACTAAAGAAATTTAACCTGTAGCACACAAATATATTTTACAAAGTAAAGGGAATTAGATTAAACCATGAACTCTTGGAAACACGGGAACTGTAACACTGGCTCTACTAGAGGCCAGGATTTCATCCTCATTGCATCCCACTTAAGATCTATAAATACAATCTGAGCCTGAATTATCCCTCTGTCAAGACTCAATATTCTTATTTGAATGGAAATGAAGAGAGATTTGGAGTGGGAAGGTCTAGTGCTGCAGCACTGTCAATGCTGTAACGAAAACTTGTAGTGCATTTTTACAGATATACCCTGGGATTGGACAAGGACTGTCTTATCCACATGGCTCCTGCCCTTGTCATTGTCCTACCTGAACCTTGTGAGAATGCTCCTCAAAAGGAAGTGGCTATATGGGGTTTATGTAGATAATGTAGGAAATATTAGGAAGAAAAAGGTCATCTATATTTTCAGAGGCCTTCTTGTCCCAGGCTTGACCTAGAGAAAGCACTATAAAGCCCATGCCAGAAGGGTTGCTGGGTTTTACAACAGTTATCTAGCGTCTGGGGAAGAGATGTTTGGAGGCAATGGCATTTGAGTACAGGCTTTTTAATTTTGCACAGTACAGTTCAGAAAAATCCATCTGTCCTGAGGCAGAGCAATTTTTGTGCCTCCCAGCACAAAATAGCAGGTCCTAAGGTAGGGCAGGCACAATCCAATACTACAAGTATGAACAAAATTATGTTTTAAATTTTAACTGACCAATATTACAAAGGTCAGGTGTAGTAGTGTTACATTTTAAAGCATCATGGTTTATGTTCCTGTAGTGCTTCACAGCCAGCAGACTAGTACCGTAGTCATGTATGCCCTAGAAAGGTGGGGAGGACAAAACAGCTGTGAGTTGAAAACCCTCCATTATTTAATGCTCTGAGTACAAAGAAACTGAATGCAAAATATTTCAAATTCGGTCCTTTATTTACAGTGTATACCAAGAAACTCTGAAACTGTTATTTCAGGAAAAAGTCAAGATGTTTTATAGCTGCTGCACATTTGTTGCCTGTGTCAATTGCAATTAATCCAGCTCCTCAAGATTTGAGTTACAAAAAATCATTAATTTTATGACAAATATGCTTGACAGTATCATAAATTGGTGGTGAGACTTACCTACATTGTAATACAAAATACTGGAGGTGTGACTCTCTTTTCTGATATTCTGGGTTCTGATATCTGCAAAATGTAAATCATGCCTTTTCAGTTGATTCAAGCAGTTTACAGAGCAAACCACAGGTTTTATTCCATCTCTGATTTAATTGGAAGCCTTCAGCATCATACTATAAAAGTGTGGAAAAGGGACCTGTTTTTCACAGTCATACCTATTCTAGTTATGGAATTTTTCACACTGTTGCACACAACAAGTCTCTTAAGGCTACTTCCAACTTCAGGACAGTTAGAAGATAAGCAAGGCCTTCACAAGACTGACTGACCAGCTCAGCATTGCTCAGGGTGAACCAGAGTGCAAAGGCAACTCACACTACTGTGATGTTGGTCATAGGGGAAGAAATGTGCAATTCTGACCAAATATTTTAATTTTTTTCCATATTCTTGACAGTTTCTGGAGTCTGAAAGCTAATTTGAGATTACAAAATTTAAAAAAAAGAAATAGTGTGGGAGCTTGCTGTACTACACACACACACGCACACACACACCCCTCCCCCTCCACCCTTCTCTTCACCTTCCCCTGTTAAAGTAGCTATCTTGCACATCAAAGGTTGAGGGGTATTTTTGGTATATTCAAAAATCACTCAGGAGATGAACGAGCTTATTTGTTCCAAATGATGAAAGTTCAAAGTATTTCATTTATGCTAACAGTTCATTAGTGTAGCCACTCATGTGTGCTAATCCCACTTATTAAACCTCCCTGTCTCCTATTAATAATAATTTAGCTAAATGGGAGATGTTTCAACAAGAGTATTCCTACTTTCATATATAATTATACTAGATATGAGTATAGTATCTTGATAATAATCTTCCTTTTCACAAAGCCTTTAATCTAAATAGAGCTTGAAGTTGCCACAAACTACACTAAGTGCTGCACAGGCTACGTTTGTCTGAAATACTGTTACTGAGCTGTCTGTAGAGTGCTCATCTCCAAAAATCCCCATGTGAGCAGAGTAGCATTGGTATCTTTCCTGAGCAGATAGAAACCTGTACAGCAGAAAAACACTGGAGCAGAACCCACAAAACCACTTACACAACTTAATGGGTCTCAGGACCTTCAGGCAAACTCTGACAGTGAAAAGGGGCAGTGAACATTGCAAAAGAGTGGGGAGAGGACCTGAGTATCCCATTGTTGCCTATGTCAGAGCTTCAGCTAGTGTACAAAAAGTGACCATTTCCTTCTTCAGCTGTTTCCAGAAGTGAGCTAATTGCCTGTACCTTGGGAGATGATTTAGACCAAGACAGTTAAGCCTTGGCAGCTATGGTTGCCAGATCTGTTTTTAGGACTTGCTAGAACTTTGTTCACCTCTGCTATAAGTAGTCAATTTCTTTCATCACGTAAGTAGACAACTTTATGCTTCTCCTCTCCAAGTCCAAGAATAGCCCATTTCTTCCTCTTTTTCCATTAAAGTATCACATCTTCCCCTTTTCCTGAGCACATTTCTGTTATCTCATTGATGACATCTCATTTTCCCACTCTCCTACAGGGTAGCCCACCTTCCCCAGGTATAGCACTTACACAATCAGTCCCCAAACCACACTGTGCAAAAAGCCTGCCTTTCTCTCCATCCTCCTATTTTTGGCTAAATCAGCTTACCTGCATTCTCTCCCAGCTGTCTCACAAGCGCCCAAATCCCACTCTGCCAAGCACCACAGCAGGATGAAAGAGATCTTCTCATCTCCACCAGAGAAGAAGGAGGAGGCCAAATAGAAGCACACATGATCCTAAGTATATGGAAGGACTGTGTCCTTGACTGTGCATTGACACCAGTCAGTCCTGCAGGAAGGACAGATACTAATCTGGAGAAAGAGGGAATGTCTGTCCATCCCTAACCTCTGAGAGGTGTTGAACTTACCTCAGCCCATGAATCTTACTCCAACAGCCAGACATCTGAAGGCAATATGGAATGAAACTCAACACCCGTGCACTGACACCCCTTTGGGGATTGAGAACTCCTAGCAGTTCTCTGAAGGTGACAAACCAGAGAGAAGATTCAGCTTGAAGATAATAACTGTATCCATGTATAGGCATCTGGTGACAGTTGAGATGCTTTACTAATGTGTTTCATGCAACTCCTTCTGGCTGTAGGTCTCATCTAAGTCCTGAGGCAGATCTAACAGCACAGTGTGCAGGTCATTGAGGTTCTCAGATCCTCAAATAGCACTAAATGCCTATATTTAGGAACTTGAATTGAGCCCTTAAATGTCTCCTCACACATGGGAAGTTTCTAAGTTCTCACAGATGTCAGTAAATATACCAGTAGAGACACATAATGGCATTCAGAGAGATATGCAACATGTCCTGCAAAGCAGACACTGATGTTTGGTCAGAAAACACTGGCCAGTTCTCCATGATCTATAATGGGAGCATAGTCATATTGGAGGCCTTTACATTTACGTGTCTTTACTTGCAAACTATAATCTCCCCATTGAGACACTATAAAAGAAAACCAGGAATTTGGCATGGGCTTTTCAAGGATAACCACAAAATAAGGCACCTTACTGATTCTGGTAGAATGAAATAATGTAATCTGACACTAAGGATTGACTCCAAGTATCTGCCCAAATTATATTATACCATATTTTAAAGCAGTGAAAGATCACAACAGAAGTGATAATCCAGGCAATCATATGGGTCTTCACACAATACTGCTGATTCATAATGCCAACAGGGAATGTTTCAGTCAGCTTCACTAAAGTAAAAGATACTTACTGACCAACTACCTGCTCACACATGCAAACCCTTTTACATTCCTCATCAACATTTTCCCAAGCATGTTCCTCCATCCTCCTTGATCCTTCCCTTTCTTCACTCTGGTCTTCCTCCAGATAATCAACCAACCCTTAGTTATTTTTCCCCATTTGTCCCAGTTTTACTATATATGTATTCAAATTCAGTATTTTTGATAGTTACCTCGGTAATCTTGACCTTACACAATTTTACTGATACTGTTACCCAGGCACTGCTGACCTTAAGAGTTCCTCTCCCCGAAAGATGCCACTATTGCCCTCCAATTACTGTGAAGTTTGGCCAGCCCTCAACTCATGTAACTTACCCTTAAGCAGCTGTGAAACACAGCCAACCTTCACAATACTATCTCTAACTTTTGACAGCTTCTCACTCAGATATTCATTATGTCCCACAAGATAATGTCTCATGTCATGTTCAATTAGCTGAATCTCAAGCCAGGACTCTGTCATCTCGCTGCATACCTTACACTTGGCTGCTTAGCTTTCACTTAATTGGTCTCTTACCTTAACGGTAAAACTTACTTAAGGATTTAGCCTTCTTCTGAAATTTAGTTCCATGGAAATGTTTACATTTTTTCCAGCTGCATTTTAAAATAAGCATACGACATTTGATAAAAGCATAACTGAATGGCACACTCATTTATTGCAGGCAGAATTTTTTGACGGTCTCATGGTGAACACCACCATTATCTTTTTTATCCTGGCTTATTAAATATGCCATAGTTTCTGTCATCAGCCAGGACCATACCTGTCATTGACAAGACCTCTAAAGGTCTCAGCTGTCTGTGCAGAATGACCCTATAATAATGTAATCCAAAAGTGTCATTTGGCTCAAAAAAGCAACTGTTCTTTCTCCAGTGGTTAGTAGATTTCCACAAAAGACAAAATGAGGACTGGTATACAATACTTCCCCCAAGGAACCTGCAACCACTGACTAATCCTGAGTTCAGATTTACTGAAACTCATCGTACATGTGCATTTAGTAACCTTCCAAACCCTTGTTGGCCAGTCCTTGAACTCTCATAAATATGCTGAATCCAGAACACCATTGCCAAGGATTTTCACAGGCCTAACTCTAATCACAGAAAGAACTTTGGAGGTGGTATCTTTTCAAACTTGGCTCATGCTGGCTTCATTTGCTGCCAGCAGTTTCTCCTGTTGGAGAAGTGAGCAGTTCCCGTCTATGCTCTCCATGGACTGGTCCGGTTCTACAGACCTTGGTTGTAGAATGTCTCTTTTCCAGCCAGGAATCCCAGCCTCCTTTTTTCCTTTTTTTTTTTTTTTCCGTCAAATATATTCCTTCTTGTTCCCTAAATAAGAGAAGCCATCTCACCTCATCTTTGATCACCCTTGTTGTCGTTCTGTGAAGAAGAAAATTTGGGGATTTGAAGGTGTGTGGTGAGGAAAAAAAAACCCCAAACAGAACCCAAGGAATAATATTGTTTTGGTCATAATTAGAAGTGTCAAGAAAGAAGAGGATTTATAGAGTGGCATAAGTAATGATGTTCTGTGTTTTGTTCTCTATTAAGAATGGTTTTGCCATTTTTTTGACATCTACTAAGTACTGAGCAAGACTTTTCATACAACTGTCTATCATAACCCTAAATACCAAATACTGGGTGGCAACAGTAGTCTCAGATCTCATTTTCCTTTAGAAGATAGAATTCTTCTAGCAAACTAAGATAAATCTATGTTTTCTAATTAAATTTTGTTCAAATTTCAGAAGTTACTCTTTCTAACAACAGATGTTCTGAGATCTTAAAAGCCACTACAATGGAATGACTGCCATAAATGCTTTTAGATTTAAGAAGGAATATTGTTTTATTTAGTTATTCCTTTCCCTTCTTGGGAAACTTGGGCATTTGGTTTCTATATACTAGAATCCAACATGTCTGCCTCTGTTTATTTTTCCTATCAATGACCTAGCAACATGTGGTACTGTCAAAAGAAGGATGATTTGTGAATAGTTTGTGAATACCTCGAATGCTGACAAATAGCTGCTATTTTTGATATGGGCTATGACATATCAACATACTTTTGTTGTTGTTTTGCTACTGTGCACTTTTATCCCCAGTTGAATTATAGACTTCAAAAATACTTACATATTTTAAAACTATGAGAATAATAGCAGTCATAATACAAATTCAGTTCCAAGCTAGATACCTTCTTAATCCAGCTAAAATTGAAACATTTACTGTAAAAGTGCTACAATTTGCTATAAACAACAACAACAAAAAAGCAAGAATAAAATTATAAACATGGATTTAAGAAAAAAACCCCGTGCTTCATTTTCCAGCACTGAAGTATTCCTACCATTCAATACACATTATTTGAAAACTCCTCTCTGCAGCAACATCAACAATGTTTACCCAAGCATGATGATTATGATAAATTGTTCCAGGGAGTTCATATCTATTGTGCTTGCAGGTCAGCACTTGCTGTAAGAGGAATGCCACCAAACTTACAAATGAAAGAGAAAAAAAAGATAAATGTGACATCAGCATAGGAAAAACTGTTTGATAAGATCTGTGAATGTAAACAACTTGCTTTTGGCTGGAATTGACCTAGTAGATCCCAGTTTAATGGCTTGTTCCAGGGGGATTTATTTATTTATTTATTTATTTATTATTTACTATTAAATGGGCTATTGTTAAAGCCTGCTGCATACGTAGGAAAGGTTGTTTACTCTGCATGACCAAATGTTTGAGTCTATGCATGCCTTTAATACACAGCTTAAGCATGCACTGGGGTTTTCCATTTTGGATTGATGTTTTTGAAAGTATACATTTTGGTTTTGTTTGTCTGAATTTCCTGTCAGGATGTACACTATCTTTGAAAGAAGGCAGCAGAAAAAGAGCCTTTTAATCATTGACACCACTGAAAACAGTGCCTTATTCTGCAGTTACTGGCTGAAAGAATTTTCTTCACTGGCACAGAAAATGTTTCTTTGCAATCCGTAACTAGAGCCTTACCAGCGGTAAGAGCAGGAGGGGAAGGGGACACATGAATATGTAGGCACAGCTCTCTGCGTGGGTGACACGAAAGACAGTGGGCACCTCATGTATCTCAAAGAGGAGGGCCTAATTCAGTGCCTGGGTAGGCTGCAGAGGACCTGGGAGAGGCTCTCCATGTCGCCACTGACCCCAGCACTGAGGCAGACCTGCTTCTACCTGGCCTTCCATAAAAAGTTGAGCAAAAGTTAAACCTCCCAGGAGGTCACACTACCCTGTGTTTGGGGACCAGGAGGGAATTGGATGTTAAATAATTCACTCCTGCCCACTCTTCGTTTATCATTTCAGGAGTTAGCCTTATCTGTCTCTTCAGGAAACTACTGCGTTGCTAACAGGTAACCAGGCAGTGGGATGATGTGCTAGTGTGGTCGTAGCTGTGCTTTGTGTTCCCAGTTTTACATCGAATAATCCAAGCAGAAATGAATAAGAATGTTAAACAGGAGTATGAAATACTATTTTCATTTCCTCCTTTCATTTCTTTGCTGCATAGCAGGATGGAAATCAACCAAATGCCCCTAGAGGCATATCCATTTTTCTAGAACATAGGAAGGGATTTGCAACTGGAGTAAGAGCGTTTTACAACATGGCCATGGCTCTCACAGAGCTGAATATATAGCCAGAAACTCAGCCAGTGGTGTATCTTTCTTCACAGAGATGTTTTGCATAGAAAAAATACAAGCAACCTTCATGAAATATGCTGGAAACATATTCAGTGCTTGTTCACAACAGGTGTTGAGTAGTAGCAGTGGGTGTGGAGTAGTAGTCTTGAATGCTACATAGCAGAGAGGTAAATTGTGATCAAGCAGCCAAAAACGAGTATGAAGGAAATATAGACAAGTTTGACTCAGTATGTATGTGTGTGTGTGTGTGTGTGTATATATATATATATTATATATATATATATATATTATATATGTATATATATATATGTATAAAATAAATGTTCAAAATCCGCCCTTCAGTCCATCATTGCTTATTTCTCATACCCTATAATCACTCTGCTCTGGTACACAGTGGTGTTGGAAGGTCATTCTTCAGCAGACTTAACAAGGGGCAGCTGCTTTGACACTAAAGGAGTCAGCTAGGTACAGACTGGTTTTGCCAAAAAAGACAGAGCTAATAGGGAGATGTGGGGTTTATTTCACAATCAGCTGATAGAGCTGGCAGAAACAGATATATGAGATTTCTAGCCCACCAACTTTTCATTAGATCATTGGCTTTGCCAGAGGATGTGGTGTTGAAGCCTTTCCATGGCTAGGCCAAACACATAGCTGTCTAAAATCCAGTTTAAATCCTGCTTTCTTTAGCATATCTAACAGTTCTGCTTTTTTCAACTGGTTCTTACAGGGAAGTAAAATAATAAAACCAGATTATGTGAATAGACTTTGTCTCTCATGTAGCCCTTCTAGAAGTCTGATGGCACCTGGCTGCTATCAAACTGTCAAGTTTTGATCTTCTTCTGAGAGGAAAATATATAGATCTGCCATCATTTGGTTTAGCTTTGAAAACCAATTGGGTTACAACTTCTCTTCAGGAAAAGGGACAAATAAGAGGTTCAAATAAACCATTTTTCTTGTCTTTTTGTGCTCTTGGAGGCAGAAAAATTGGGAAAGTAATGCATCGGATCAATTAAAAAAATGAAAATAACACTAGATCGAGTGCAAAAAATGGAATTCATTTAAAATATGGAAAAAAATCTTTATTTACCTGTTAATTGGTTTTTAATGATCTTGAAACTCTAACATGACAAACAAAAGTCAGGTAGACAAAACCAGTCAGTTTACTTTCATTTTGTGTCTTAATATAACCAAAATTAAAGTTTGAGAACCCGTGTTAACACTTCTCCATGTAAAGGGGCATTTAATATTAAACACTTATGGGAATAAGTGCTCTGAAGAAAACCAGTATTTTAACCTGACAGATCTGACACATTTGATTTCAGCATGACGCCTAGTGAATTTGGGGTTTGGTTTTGTATTATGTATCAGAATTATATTCCTAATGATGGAAGTCACAGCCATTGCCAGGACAACACATGTTTTGCACACACAGTTTTAATATTTTGAATTTACATGTATGTTTCTCCAGCAAATTAGAAACTAAAGATGGAAGTCCACCGAATTCTTTGTTAACCAAGTGTACCATACATATCAAGACATACTGGTGGTATAGCCTTCACAGAGGAAAGAAAAGAAAGAAAAGAAAGACAAGAAAGAAAAGAAAGAAAAGAAGAAAGAAGGAATGAAGGAAAGAAGGAAGGAAAGAAGGAAAGAAGAAGGAAAGAAAGAGAAAGAGAAAAGCTGCATGTAAACTCAAAAACAGATTTGACAAATCTCAAAGACATTATTGAAAACAAAAACAAGAGAAGAAGAAGATAAATGCAACAAGAAATTGACATTATTTGGAAAAAACACCCATAAAGCACTCAAAACTAGGAAAAAAAAAAGCTGAAGGAAGCATGCACAGACTCAGCCTGGAAATTAACAAGGCTCTCACAATACAAAGGAACATACAGTATCAACACTGAGAAAAAGTTCATTTAGACTGATAAAAAAAGTAACGATTAAAAGAGCAGATTTGAAGAAAACATTTAACATCAGATGGCAAAAGAAAGCTGAACATTAAATAGATTTAGAAAAAAAAAGGAAAACCTTTCAAAAGGGGAAAACTTTTAAACAGTAACTAAACAGGGACCAGTTTCTCATCAAGATTTTCTAATGTTTCATAAAACTACAAGTAAAAATATCGTGTATTGAAAAAAAGCTTTATGCAAATCCATAAAATATTTACTATACAATATAGTGAGGAAAATGAGTTGTATTTTCATTGCTAAGTCACCAATAAGAATAATAAGTTTTAAAGAAACAGAAATCTGTAATGTTAGCTACAAGTCCATTTCATATCTGCTTGCTCCTGTCTCATGTTGTGGGTTATTTATACTTCATTCAGGAGAGAGAGGAAGCAGTAATACAAATCATGTTTTGAGCTAGTGAATTATTTTCTTTACAGATTTATTTCCAAATTAATTTCTGTGAATTTGACTTGTCACAGTACAAGCTAAAACATCAGCTGAGCTAAGACCTCTCAGCTGATGGCAAAGACAAACAGTGTCACCCTATCACAGCCAAGTGTTTCCTATACTATAGAGAGCTTCCTCCCCAACCATTGTTCAGTTCAAGAACCAGAAGGGAATTGTAGTACTTGGGCTCTTGGGCTCTGTCCTGTGTCTTTTCTAAACCACTGGCACCTATTCAAAGCAGCTGTAAAGTATTATCACATCAGGGCATTATAATTTAATTTGTATTCTGACCAGCTATGCATACACACTGAAAGGCCACAGATGAACCTTCTAGTCCACCCTTATTATCTCTGTATTACAGGCTATAAAACTCCAGATGAGTTGCCTAGTGTGGGCATTTGTGGTCATATTTTAAGACTAAATTTTTGATGTAAAGGTTTGAAATGATGGAGAGTCTAACACATTCACTGGTGATCTGTCTTAAAAGTTTATCATTCACTTTGTAAAATATTATAGCATATTACCTACTGGAAGTGAAAGTTAACTATCAGCATAATGACCATGTCAGTCCAGATTCTCCCTGTGTAGTAATTTATTGTGGACAATTAGGAAATAGCTGTGCCATCTGAGAAAGCTGTGCTTACCCTTCAATGTGTCCATGATATGGGTAACTTGTTCATGGCACAAATAAAACTGAATTCTTAAAGAAACCCTGTAAAGAAGGAATACACTGACCTATTTAAAGCTTTTCCAGCACATACTTGGGCAGCTAATCATGTTAGCAGCTGTTAAGAGGAGATCTTTTAGCCTTGTCAGACAGTCACAAACCTTTGGCCACAGCTGAGCACCTGGAGATTAAAAAGACATCAAACTGCTCAAAAGTTCGTGTCAACAAGGATAGAGGGGGAACCTGGAAGTTGCTGCAAGCTCACGTGTACTCAGAAGCAACACAACTGAATTATGTCTACCTATCATCCTGAGCAGAAAGCCAAGCAGAGGTATAGCCTGAGACTCCGGCTTACTGCAGGGACTGGCTTTATACTGTATATTACAATGATACCTCTGTATATTACAATAATACCTTATTCCTACAGAGAAACTAAGCCAATTGCAAAATGGTGTTGGAGCTGGAGTTTGTCTCAAATATATTAACTATTTGTATTAGTATCTTGTCTTGCCTATGTGTATCAGTGTCTTTGTGCATGTTTATCTGGGTAAGGGTTTGGAAATCACTATAGTATTTTCCTGGCATTTAGGTTCTTTCAATAACATGAAAATCAGCTGACTAAAACCCTTAACATTTTCCCCTAGGACAATCCTAAAATAGTTTTTTTATTGGTGGAGCTCAGCACATGGAGCTTGTTTCTTCCCATGATACCAAAAGTCCATTTAACAAGAACTGTCACTCAAGCTTTCTCCTAATGAACTAACCTCTATTGTATTTAAACTCTGTAGTACCCTGAAAGATGCTGACCTTGCATGAGAATACACATCTGCAGTGTGCTTTCCAAATACAATTGACTGCTTTAGCATCTTGGCACTTTCTCCTCTAATTTTTGTTCACTCAGAAATTTCCACTTTGCTTAATGTCAAGATAGCTCATAACGTCCCAAACAGCCAGGTAGAGCAGGCAGACATTGAAATGAGAAACACACAGGAGGGGGTCTTTTGTTTTCTTTGAAGGACAGGCTGGCAGATGCAGATTCTGTGCCTGAGGACTGAGAGGCTCGGTAGAGCAGGGTACCTATAAAGCAGCAAGTGTTTTTACACTTAAGTTGCCCACCATTAAAAGTCGCATCACATCCGTGCAGAATAGACCGTTTCACTCGGATGCAAACAGTATCGCAAACACAGGGATCATTCACATGGCTCCTGGGCTGCACTTCGGCGAGCCTGGGATGAAGCCGAGGATCGTTTGTGCCCTCTTACGCTCCCAAAATCTCCTGCGTTTGTTTGTCAGGGGAGTTTCCAGCCCCCACTTATCATTTCCCATGAGGGCTCGGCTCGGTGCGGGAAGGCCGTGGGAAGACAGGCGCAGCCCAGGAGGCAGGGTGCCCACTCCCGCCGGATCGTGGTGCATGCAGGGCTGGAGGGTCTCAGCCGGGGCCCCGCACCAGGCCCACGCGTGCCGCTCTGCATCCCCCGGCCCGTTGTCCGCCCCGCCAGCCCGCACTTCCCAATACGCGGGACGTGGTGGTTTTTGCCTTCATTTTTCACTTCTGCTTTGGGTGAGTTGGGTGGGTTTTGCTTTCGCTTTTTTTCTGGTCTTGTTTTGACTTCCCGCGGAAACGGTGCCAGTGCCTGCGCCCTGACCCACTTCTTCGTCGGATAATGATATTCCGCGGCTGCAGCCCCTTCCCCCGCTGCCACTCCAGTTCCCAGGGAACACGCAACCCCTCGGGTTCCCGGCGCAGAGCGCAGCCGTCAAACGGCACCTCCTTAGAAGCGGCTGCGCTGCCAGCGCCGCGATGCCCCCCGCCCGTTCCCACGCTGCCCATCGCGGTGCGCGCCCGCAGCCGGGCCGCGACTCACGGCCCGGGGCATCGCTTCCAAACGGGGTCCTTCCCCCGGCTGCTGGGCTCCGCGTGCTCGAGGTCGCACTGACCGGCCGCGCACCTCGCTGACCTCGGAGACCCCAAGAACTTCACACCCCCCTCCCCGTCTCCGCCTCCAAGTAAACTTTTTTTCCCACGCCGAGGGGAGGCTGGTGGTGTCCGAGGAGCCGCTCTCCCCCCGCGAATGCCGGAGCTGCGTCGGAGTCCTCGACCCCGGGGCAACGCTCTGCCCGGGGCGGCGTGAACCCCTCTCAGTCCTCAGGCCCCCGTTCCCTCCCTTCTGCCTTTTGGGAGGGGCGGGGGGTGTGCTCCTCCCGCCCGCGGATGCGCGCCACCGCACACGCCGCGCACAACACTCCCCCCGCACACGCACCCACCCACACGCACCCGCACCCGCGCAGCCACACTCACACGCACGCACCCCCGCGCGCGCACACACACACACACTCTCACACGCATGCACACACGTTCAGGTCTTTTCTGTAGCAGGCAGCATGTGAAATAAGGAAGAAGAGCCTCTTCTTTCAAGGAATCAGGAGAACTCTCAGTTTAAGGCTGCACAAGTATGATAGTAACACAGACATGCTAATTTCCACTGATACTCTTTCGTTTCAATAGTTGTGCCCTTTTTTTTACTTATATCACTTTTTCATGCTCACTGTATTTGTTATCTCTGAAGACAGTGAGAACTGAAAATCACTGCTCAAGAATGTGTAACACCAATGAAAATACCTTTCTTCTCCACAGATTGTTTTCATTTCCTGAGGGAAAAAGCAAAAATAGGAATAAAATGCATATACCTTCCATATACCTTCTAATTGCTCTACCTCCAATTTACAAAATATTATACTGTGGTTGCAATTAATGAACNGCTCGTGTGTATCCTCAGAGTGGGTGAGTGATCTTTGCATGAATTCATATTCGGGCTTCCGAACAACTTTTCTCCCTGGGCTCCGGTGGGTTTTGGTCTCTCTGATCCCTTTTGCTTAGATGTGCAGGCGCAGTCCCTGCCTGTTCCTCACCCCTAAAACACGCTGTCAACACCACGGGTGGCAGCGTTTCTCCTACCCCTTTTACCTCAGCCGCCTGCCTCCGGGCACCGAGGATGCGCGATACCCCACGCCAG
>VZRJ01011350.1:0-44886 GCA_013397565.1 Ptilonorhynchus violaceus | reverse complement strand
CCGGAGAGGCTCGCCAGCCCGCCGTGCCTCTCTTCCCCCAGCGCGCCCCGCCGAGCCATCCGCAGGGGTCCGGCCCCGCCGGGCTGCCCGCACCGGCGGGGGAGGGACCGGGTGTGCGCCGGTGACAGGAGGGAGAGAGAAAATCCATGCCCAGTAATGCTGTTATCGAGCTTCTCCTGGGACGTGGGATGTGAGATGTTACTTTAGGCTCTCGCATGAACTGTTCCGAAGAGAAGGGGATGGTGCAAAATTTCACTCCAAAAAAAGACTCGTTCTCCTTGAACGGGTAACGTCAGTGATTGCCCTAAACCATGCAAAATACGAGTCGTTCATTCACGTGGGACCCCGCATACAGAATATGGATTCATATATAGATTTTAGTAGGACTGCTTACATAACCATATTAATTTCCAGCTCATGCAGACCTGTGCAACTGGAGTGCATCCTAAAAATCATGCAGTGCCCTGTTACACGGTATAATGGGTATTATAACCAGCGTGAGTCACTTGACGCTGTTGGAAGTGCTCTCTTCAGTACTTCGTCAAATAAATTCTAGCAGCTTAAGTGGTGGTGTTTGTATGTTGTTGGATGATCGTTTTGAATTTATAAGCTTTTGTCAAATAGATCACTAGAAAGTACCAGTTGGCTGCTTATATTTCAGTATGAGGAACTTGGGAGCTCCAGCTCGTTGTGTACAAAACCAGTCTTACAATAGGTCTGTGGTGATAAGGTAGTCACTAACCTACATTTGTCACCCAATAGGTGGTGCTGCTTCTGAAACTATGCAGTTCTATAAACAAAGATCGGGGTTAGGTTACTTGGAGTGAAAGCAATTTCGCACCAAGTTCTGCTAGTTAAAGAAAACTACTTTTTAAAATTTTATCGTGGGAAAAACATCTGCCTCTTTTCAGAAAATACTGTGGAATGATTCAGCTCTAAACGTGATGAATGTAACTGACGTTCAGTTACAATATATGATCTTTTGTAAGGGTATTAATAACATTTTAGTGTCGCATTTAAACTAACCTATTCCTAAAATAGGGTACTTACTCTAATTCTCTTACTTCCAATAATTCTCTTATACTAGGGCAAAGAATGGCCTGTTATAAAACTTTTGATAAGTTTTCATAATATCTTTTTTACATTGCCAACCTGTTTCCTACAATCAGATGTACTCCCAAGGCTATTTAAAGGAGAAAAATTAGCAGGTGTTTTTATATGTGTGTGGAGGTATATGAAAATGTTTGAGAACAGATCAAATATAGGACGATATGATCATAATGTAATACAACTCAGTTCAGTTTGGAAAGAACTTCCCTCTTCAGGTGATCCTATCACATTGGAAGCAGTGCAAGACATAAACATAACTTTTGTAACCTTTTTTTTTTTAAAATAATTTCATCTATTGTCTTATTAGAAATAAGATGGTTTTATATAATGTAATATTCAGGTACTTGATGTGCACATGTATGTTATATTCATGAATTTACAAGATCTGACAGGATGTGAAAAGGTTTTCTACTCATACATAAGATGTAAGTGCAGCTACTTTTTATTTCTCTAGACTCATACACTATTGTTTTCAAACCTGACCTGAAGAGGACCCCCTTTCTAGATGTGATGGATGATTTGGTCTCAATGGTGCATCTTTCTGAAGACTCATGGGCTAAGCTTCTCAATGTGTTCAACAGTATGATGGTTCCCAAGAATGAATACCCTGTACAGGTTATTAGATCGATTTAATCAGATTTCATTTGAATATGTTCCTGTTTAAGTACCTCTCCATAAAAAAATATGCTATAATCTGATAACATTTGTTCATAGAACCAAATATTTAGTTAGAATTCTGGTATTATTTCCTTCTGTGTTTGTTGTTGTTTTTTCCATAAAAAAATAAATTATTGCATACCACCAGGGTATGGTTCCAAGGGCTTGGTGAGAGAGACAAACTGAGTTGGACTGTTTGGCTCTTACCATTAAATATTTCTGATAGAGAAGAAACCAGACCCAGGGCTCTGTGAATGGATTGTTGCTAGAAAACATGGCAATCTGCCTTTGCATTATGGAGCCCATGCTTATTAGTGTGAGGCTAGGCAACATGTAGGTCCCAGCCTCATTTGCCTGTAGTTTCAAAAAATGTTGTTGAGTCCTCAGCTCGTCCTGTACAGAGTTTTATAAGTCGTCCTTCCTAATGAATCTGATTGGGAGATTTGCTGTTGACTTGGGAGATTCGTCAGGAAAATCTGTCTCGTATGTGTTCAAAAAAGGCAAGGCAGCCAAGTCAGCCTCACTGAAGAGAAAACTATTAGAGCAGATGGTGGCAAACAGTTCTTTTGGGAATGACAAGACAGTGACAGTTCATTCTCTGTCCTACTGAAGAAATGCTTAAGAGCTTGATTCTAATATCCCTGCTGAGTTAAGAATAGCACCTTCTTCATAGTGTTACTGAAGCCAAGGAACTTGATTACATCAAGTACTGATGTAATTATTTATGGAGCAGGGTATTATCTGAGTACTCTCAGTGAGTGCCATTCAGTGAAGTTCAATGGAACTTGTGGAGTGAGATGCTATTCAGTCACAAGTAAGAGCTCATGAGAAATCCTATGCAATTGTTTGTGAACATTACTGTGTAGTTAGAGATTTCCTATTTAGTTCTTTCTTTTACTAAGACAAAAGGAGAAAAAACCCCAAACCTGTGTGGACAATTCACTTGGTTTTTTACATTTTTATTTTAAATGAGAAATTTATGAATCTGTAGTCTTCGGCCTGCATGTGTCTCAGGCTGAAGATATTTTTGAAAATCTGCCCCAGCTTACTGATGTGTTCCATATAACCTGAAAGTCAATGAGGCGTGCCCTTTTTGTGCCTTTTGTTGCATTGTGCCTATGGAAATAATATCTGGAGTCTTTTCAGTAAGTAGACTATTTATGAATCTGTGTAGGCAAGAAAATTTTTGTAGAAAAAGGAACATGTTTTAACAAATTACACAGTAATTGTGGTTAAATTTGAGTCAAAGAACTGTAAATATTTAGGCAAGAGTTAAAAATATTCCCTGCTGTCACTAGCAAAATGTATGGGTAGTTTCCCCAAATAATGTAAAAAGTGTCTCCAGAATTAGCTCAGCAGCATCTTACTGCTATCACTGTCTGACCTCAACCAGGGTTTTGCCTTTCAAAATGCAATTAATTAATCTATGAATTGCTTAATTAGTCATGTCTCATTTTAATTTCTCACTATCTAGAAAAGATCTCTCTTGGTTTTAGTTTGTTTCTGGAATCCCCATACCATGATTTTATTTGCACAAAGGTAGTAATATTTCCCTAAATATTCTTATTTTTCTTATACAACTGACATCAGGACTGTATTTCCAAGCTATCGGGCAGCATGCACCTCCCTATCAACATGAAAGCAACCTCTCTGCACTCTTCCTGGATGGTCACAACTAAAAATAATGAGAATCTAAAGGACAGCACCACCTTAACTTCCTAAATCCAATCATACTTTGTGTTCATTCTCATGTCCAAGTGTTTAGATTCAGTAAGCCCTTAGACTATTAAAGGACTGTGGGATCAGATCTTTCTTTTTTGCACTAACCTCTTACTTTGACAATATTTTTGTAGGCCGGTTACTTGGCATGCTTCAAACTGAATTGTTTCAAAGTAATATTAGTATATATTATTTCAAATGCTTTAGCATATTTTAACACTTAAGGTTATATGTTTCTGTGGATGATGATACATAGCTCCTACAGAGAAATTTAATCCTGCCACATCTAAAACATAACAGCTAAAACAAAAAAAGAAGAATTTTATAGCTGATTAATTTTCTACTTTAACCATCTATATTATGGCCATATATATGTTATGCATTTTTGTACCATAGAGTTTTCTCTATACAAAAATCTAAATATACAATATGGATTTATTTTAGGTTCAAATACTAGCAGGTATGAAAAGTGCAGAAATGAATGACATTTTAAAATTAATGTCAGTGTAGCCAAATATTTACTCAGCACAGTAGTCTCTAGGACATATCTAAAATAGTTACATAGTTTCCAAGGTTGAATCAATACAGTTTATAAGGAGAGTTTTTTAAGTTGCATCTGGCCTTCATCTCTGAATATACCCTTCTATCTGGATTCCTGGACAGAAACTAAATAATATATATAAAAATAAGATGGTAATTTGAAACGATTATAATTATAATCTGTATTGTAAGTTTGGATGTTAATTTATGAATGTAGGCATTTGCCCATTTCTTAAGGAAGGCTATTTCCTTGATTTTCAGTGCTCATCATTTAAGTGGCCACTTCCCACTATGAGATCTCTAATTAGGAATTTAAGGGTGAAGAGATTCTGTTCTTTCCCTGACAATTTCAATTCCTCTTCAAATGTCCTGTGCTTCTCAGTATTCCCCGTAGGGCCTGGAAGTCTGTGGCAGTTCCGGAGCCCCCAGCTCCCATTTAACAGCTGAGTTCTCACAGCTTCGTGCACCATTTATGTGGCTTTCCTGTACAAGACATCCTTTGGCTATTCAATAAGCTTCTTTTCCCATAAAGACAAAAGTTACCTTTTTGAATACATGTCAAGCCTTCTCTATTAGAAAGATGAATCTACGGGAAAAAAAAAGACTTACAGTATTAAATAAACAAAATCCGCTAGATGAAAGATAGCAAATATTTCAAAGAGGCTGGGAGTATAAATGAAACTTGGCTTCTGCAGGTTGTTGAGGAACTGTTGGCAGCAGAATACTTTCGTAGGAAGGTATAGTGCAGGTTGCTTGTTGAATACAAATTACTGATAGTGGTCAATTCAGTCTTGAGGCTCAAGTGGAAATAACTGGAGATTTTAGAAAGAAGGTGAGGGTTTATTTTACTTATTTTGCATCTCTGGCTGGTAATTGTGGCCCTGTCTGATAAAGGTGAAATAATAGACTTTTCAAGTAAAGCAGGCACTGTGTAAAATTGTTGTGTATTATTCTAGATGAGGCATGCCTCTCAAAAGCTCCTGTTGCCTTCTACATCTTGCCCAATTTTCTTGACTTCAGTTTTCTTTGATCCACTGAAAGTAGCTATATTTCAGCCTAAAAATCAGTATTTTTCATTACTATTTGAAGATCCCGGGAGCTATTGTTTGAGTTAGCTAATTTCAGAAATCATTATTGTGGTGAAAGTCCCGAGGATGAGGAAGGTACTATGCTACATCTGATGAGGAAAGCTCAGCAATGAAAGCCTTTGGAACTTAGGTGTCTGAACCCAAAATTTTAATCAAAAGGTTCCCTGACTCAACTAGTACCTTTAGTGGCTTCCAGGGAAGCTTTCAGGCAGCTGTAGTTCCTCTTCTGCATCTGCCTTACCTGACCTTTTTATGTGCATCTCAGTGCCTCTTTAACTCCAGAGTTTCATTGGGATCCAAACCCAGTTGTCCTTTCAGATGACTTTCCTGAATCCTAGGGCTTCCCTAAATACGTGCTGACAGAATCAGGTGTCTTAATCTAGCTACTGCTACTTCTGTTTAGGACAAAGGTCAGGGTGGTGGCTGCCACCTTTTCATGTTGTAGCCCAGTCACTGAAGCATTTTACCAAGACAATCTAGAGAGAAGGTTCTGAGATAGAAGGATTTGAACCTACATCTTCTGTCTCCAAACATTAGGTTTTGCCAAATGAGAAGACTTTCCATACTTCTTATGTAATATGAAGCAATTTAGCTTAAATTTAAAAAAATTTTTTAAAAAATATTTTGAGAGCACACTGGACAAGATCTTGAAAAAGAAACCTATTGAGGTTTGCTAAGCAGCTGGAAACCACATCGATTTCAGGAATTTTCGGAGCAGGAAATGCGGGCTGGGAGAGTTTGCAAGAAAATTTTCCAGCATATAAGTTTGCCTTTTTCTCACTGTTCCTTAAGCAACTTCAGGCTTTTGAAACAAGGACTCTGAGTTGGTAAGATGCTAGAGCAAGATAGGAAATACAAGTTCTTATGCCTGCTCCTACTCAGTATTTTGTTATGTACTTGCTGCATACAGTGCATAAATCACTACCACTGGCTTTTCTGTGGTTGTGCTCTAAATAAAAGAAGATTCTGCTCGTTTCTTTAAAAATTCCAGATACTTATTTAAGGAAGGCAATTCTAGGCTGCACTTCTGAAAGACTAACCTCTGAAAGGTGGGCAAAGCTCAAATGCATTTCCACCAACTCATCATTTTACATCAGCTGTCCTGGTCAGCTGAGTACCATATGGGCAAGCCAGTTGCTTGTTACTGCACTTAGCTGCTTAGATTGCCTGAAGACAGTGGAGCAGCCTGAGATTCAAGGCTCTGGAGCCTACTGCTATTGCCTGTTAGGTGGGTCATTCTGCTAAATGCCATCTTGCACTTGAGTTTTTGTCACTGCAGTTTCAGATTCAGCAGCTAAAAAATAGGCTAGATGTGGTTTGGCTACTTGCCATATAAAAAGCACTATTTCCTTCTCTAGATTTTTACAGCATCCAGTTAGAAATACAAGGTGACATTTGGTTTTTTCCTACTACCCTTTATGTTTCACTAAACTTAAAGAATGTAGTTACTTTGAAATTTTCTCTGTGATATTGAAATATTAAAGATCCTACTGTGCAGGTAGCATTCAGCAATTTATATTTTTATATGAAGATATTAGGACTTCTCACCTGACTAGTGAGAGATTTCATTAACAGTTTTCGGGAGCAGTATATCTGTTAGTAATTTGGCTCTGAATTGTCATCCTCATTGCCAAAAAACTTCTGCTAACTATTGGACTACCTGAAGGCTGAAATATAAAGCAGGTAACATTTGAAAAGGTACCCATCTTCACTGCCTTATTTATCTGTTTGTTGAGATAGGATAACAGTAAAGCAGTGAAGAGGTGGTTAAACACTGACATTGAAAGGGCAAAATAAGAGACATCCAGAGTACTTTTACTGTGTTGAAATTGTGTTAAAAAAATTGGTCTTCAAAATGCTATAAATTAAGGATATTGCATAAAATTAAATCACATCAAATGTATCTTAGTGAAAGACACATGTTTCTGTAAATTCTCTAACAGAATGTGATAAAGAATTCCTGACTCATTTAATATTTTCTTGGAAATCGTGGTAAGTTCTTTCATCAGGACAGATTTTTTGGTTTTTCAATAAGCTATCCAGACCAAATGAAATTTTTTCCTAAAGAAAATGGAAGGATTTATTGAATTCATTGAGATTTAGACTGGTTTGTATATCAATTCTTCAGAATATATTTTTCCAAAAATAATGCTAGTTTTCAAAGCTGTCAAATCCTTGAAAAAGATAAATTTGTAATGTTTTGCAGGGGCAGCATATACTGAAGAAACTGAAAGCTTTTTGAAAGCTAAAGCAAATATTTTGAGGAAAAGTGAAGCCTTTAAAACCAGCGTTTAAAAAAAGACTTGATTCTTCAATTGCTTTATATGCTGAACTCCATGATTTCAGCAGAAGTTCTCAAAAAGAAAAACATCTGCTTGCTTAGACTAAATAGCTAATGATCAGAGTAACAGCTGGCTTTATAAAAGGGTCCTAATATTACTCCAGGCAGTTTGTCTTCTAGCTCCATCCCCAAACTGACCAACCATGTTTCATCTATTTCTAGCCATTTAGAAAAGTCACTCAGTTCCAAGTGTATGCCAGTTATTTCTGTCATTTCCTTTTGTAACTCTTATTCTGATAGGCATATCTAAGTATGATAACTAATAAATTTGTCAGACTGGGGCTTCCTGGGAGGCCCAGGAGCCTTCCTCCAGCTTCTTGCAGCACTCCAGTTAGGTGTCTGGGACAAGTCATGCCAAATGGTGCACTCGCCACACAACTCATCCACCTGTCATCTGCACACAGTCTGGGGAGAGTCTTGCGTGGTCTGTGCCTACCTCTTTCTTTATAATCTTTGAGTTTTGGTCGCTACCTTTGCATTTCATGTATCTTGCAGTGTTGCAGAAAAACTTTGTGTTCTTTTGTTGGTTTTTTTCCTAACACACCTTATGTTTGTGTTAAAAAAAAAACAAACGTGTATCACTGTAGATCCGCAGATCACAGTAGTTACTTCTGGCTCATGTACACGAAGGAGAAAAAGTTCCAGAAGATCTGTTTATGTTTTAGGATAGCGCTGATACAAACCCAAGTGGCTATAAACTGGCCATGTGCAAATTTATGCTGGAAATTCGAGGGAGGTTCCTACCCATTACAACAGTGGAAGTCTGAAAAGTCTTTCCAATGGTAATAGTAAGAGCAAAAAGCCAACCTTTTTTTTTTTGTAATTGTAGAGTACTATGATTTTTATTAGAGCCTGTGGCACGTGCAGCGGGAGAGAACCCCATCAATGATCTAGGAGTTCCTGTGAGTGAGTAGCATGGCACAGTTTCAACTGTGCTAAATAACAAAATTAAGCAGTGTGCACCTGGCTGTGCCAGCCAGCTGCCCACCAAAGCAACATAAACCAGTCATTCCTTATGATGGACTGGTACATTTGTAAGCTGAGGTACTAAGGACTGAGTGCTTGCTTAGCATCTCAAGTGGCATTTCAAAATGCATACAGAAAAAGAAATAAATATATAAATAGGAGACTATATATCATGAATACAATAAAGTCTGGAGACTTGAAAATTTACATTTTGTCTTTGATCATTGTATTTGGAGGCATTCACTATTTTAAATAAGATTACTTGTACAAGTACAAGGTAAGAAACCTCCTTTAAAGAAAAGTATTTGAAATCTCTCATGTAGTTGTGTGACTTCAGGGGCTAGTGGTGTAGTTAAAATACTAGCCAATTGAAAATCTTTGAGAACTGGCAGTGTTCTCACTCACCTGATACAACCATAGGAAATTTCAATTAGTTGTATTTTCATGTCAGATTTTGCACTGGCTGAATTCTGAGAGTATTCTCAGGATCATCTGCCCATTTCTCATTAATCCTCTCCATGTCCATCTCTCACATACTCATACAAATGGTTTGGCCTCTCTGACAGCTCCATTTCTCACTACATGCGCATTTCTCCAAAGACACAGGCAGTTACATGGTAGTTAACTCTTGTAAAATCACTCCAGCAACTTTGTAAGTGTTCTTCTTGATTGATTTCTGCACACCTTTTAATGTGTAATTCTTACATATCTGATGCAATTTTTTTTCCCTGTTTGCTCCTCCTCCTTTATCTGGGATGAAGAAGAAGGGATTTTTGTTTTGCTTCCTGATTTATGTATATGGTAAAAAACCAAACAAACATAAATCAATATGTATTAGAACTCCCCAAACACTGGGTAAAAATCTAAATTCCTTATTTTGTTTCTCTGTGTGTTTTATTTTCTGCACTGTTGTCTGATCGATTTCAAGGTTTATTTTTTGGTATGTCTTGATGAGAGACAGAAAACATTTCTGTATTTAGAAAAAAAAATTTTATATAAACATATATTTGACCAGAGGTCAAGACAGTATTACATTCAACAGAATTCATTCAGGAATACTTGGACTAGAAATTATCCTTTTAATCCATTAGTGAAAAATACATCCATGAAAAAGTCCCAAGGATTATGCAAAGATATCCTTTAATCTGAGTCTTTTTTCAGTATTTTCTGGTTTGTGCTATCCACTGTGTGATTTGTAATGCATGAATCAGCAGACAAAATATGTTTCCATGTGGCAGACATCTCTGTCTGTCTGTGAAGTCCCAACCTTTTTGTGTGAGGTGATAAGACTGTGACACAAAATCTTCCAAAGATTTGTCTGAGCAGTGGCTGTACTCATGAAAAAGGAGGTTTAGATTAGATATAAGAAAAAATTTCTTCACTGAAGGGGTGGTCAGGAATTGGAACAGGCTGCCCAGGGAAGTGGTGGAGTCACTGTCCCTGGAAGTGCTTAAAAAAACGTGTGGACATGGCTCTTGGGGATATGATAAAGCGGTGAACTTAGTGGTTTGACTCGATGAGCTTAGAGGTCTTTTCCAACCTTAAAGATTTTATGATACTGTGAAAAATGACAATGGGAACAGATATGCCCTGTTTGTTAGGAATATGTGTGTGTCTTATATGATCCAATTAGCCTTTGCAACTATTTAAGTATTTACTGTAGGAAAAGAGATTCGTCATATTAAAACAAATTGCAAGTGCAATTTAGAGCAGATTAAAAATATCTTTATTGCCCTACTGAATAGAAGACATGTTCAGCCAAATCAGGTGAAGCTAATAAGGCAGTGATACATAACAAACAGTTTCAAGTCACATGCAGTCAAGTGAAATACAGGAAAATGTATATGGAGCAACCAGAAAATCTACTCCTGTTTTTGGTGAATAAGTTAATATGAGTTAATCAGCTTTTTCTAATATGATACACATTCTATCACAGTTGTAAAGAATGCATTTGATTAAAACTGTAATCCAGGTTTTCATGGTTTGCTTCATCAGTTAAATCATTCCTTGGATGTGCAAGAGCTTTTCTAAACATATATAACCCTGAAATCTGCTGTTCATTTGAAGCAACAGGAAATTCAATCTATTCAGAGTATGATTAAATCGAAGAGGTTTCATCACCTTGCACTGGAACTCAAAATGCTGGGTTAGGCATCCTGCTTAGTGTGTATAGACTGGTACTCATAGCAGTCGGCATGGCCCGTACTGGGACGTGCAAGCCTGGCTGGTAAAATAGAGATCAGTGTAAATAATAAAGCGTGAAAAAATAACTAAGTGGGACATGCCTCTCAGGGACACATATTGGAAATAACTGCGCTGAAATACCTCTTAGATGGCTGGGCTTGTGGGAATTCAGAAATGTTGATCTTACTACCCCTAAACCAGCTATACGATGTTGATACTGGAGACTTCCCACCATCATCTAATAATACAACACTTGCCAAAGAAACAGGAGATGGCAATCCTAAACCTTTCCCATGTACTGGGGTTTGAACCACAGCTGTGGAGGGCACTATGATTGCACAGTATGACAGAGAACAGCAGTTGAGGATGGGCAACACTGCTGATCTGTACCAGGCTGAAGATGGGAATTGTAGAAAATTTTGCAGTTATTTAGTCCAGTGGGTCTAATAAGGTGGTTCAGTGCAGCATTTCCAGGTGCTAGACTAGATTTTTGCCCTCGCTTCTTCACTGTGCCCCTGCTACCCTCCTCCAGAGGAGCAGTTGCTGCTGTGTGTGAGCAGCGAATCCCTGGTCTCCTTCTGCTGTAGCTCCCTACCAGCTTCCCCCACTACAACCCCACAACACTGTCACTCTGTGGCTGCAGTAGGGATCGCTCTACTGGGATGGACACAAATGTGCATTGGGCTGCAGAGGCAGCCTGTACTGCTGGAAAGGCCACTCTGTCTGTGATGGGCAGCGGGCCAGAAAATACTTTCTGTAGGTTGGTTTAAAGCCTTGGGTCAGCAGTTGGACCATGCTGGATTATGTCTGTCAGTGAAAGGAGTGATACATGGCATTCCAGTCCCTGTCATTTTGATTATTTCTGTCTTTTATCTAGCTGTTATCCAATGTAAAAACCACCGGGATTTCTACTGTCTCCTGCAGTTTTGAAACCTGATGAAGAATGCTGCTATATCTCTTGGTTGGGTCAGTCTGGTGCTTATCTAGGTCTTCTGGGCATCTCTGAATGGTCACTTGCTTACCCTGCACCCGTGAAGTCTCTGCATCTTTCAGTCTTGGACCAGTTGCTGATTTTGTTGTGTTGTAGAAAGTGAAGCAGTTAGATACAAAAGTGCATTGTAACTCTCCCAGAAAAGGAAAGGGTGTAGCTGTATCATTAGTCTGTGTAACAAATGTATGCATTTGCACAATCTCTGTTGGAACAGCAGGAGGTTTTCTGCCAGGGGCAGGTATGGCAACCCAGTGAGCAACTGCTGCAGTGTCCTGGAAGGAAATACAGCTTGTGCTCCTTTTTGTAGCAAATCAGCTGCTTTAGATGGCATAGAGACAACAGATGCATTTCCTTGGTGAGTCACTGAGCTTCCCTAAAGCCTCATATCTCCAAGGCTTTCAGTTGAGGTGAAGCATATTACGCTGCTCCCAATACAGTCAAAACCTTAAAGGCTTAGTCAAACCTATAATTAATTAATGCTTGTGTAAGACTTAGAAGATATCTCACTAGATGAGTACTAAGTCTGTTGCTAATGATTTTAAATCTATGAAGCAACTTCCTAAAACCCTTTGAAATTGGCAATTATAATGTTGTGTCTTACATGGGAAAGCTTTGATCACTCCAGAGCAGAAAATAAATGCATGACTTAAACTGGAGAGATACAGTGACAGAACAGCAGCAAACTGTGAAATACAGTGGCATGGCAGAGAGCCAGAGGAAGATTTGCTGTTGCTCCTTCCAAAATTCGATTTGAAGTCATTTCAGTATTTCTGTGTTGCATAAATGGCTGTGAAAGTCCTAGGGGGTCTGCAGTTGCATGTGCTTACAGTCTGAAGATAAGACTTAATTGAAGAATTTTTCTTTCATGTCCTCTTTTTTTTTTTTTTAATTCCTATGCAATTACAAGGCTGCATTCTGACAGAGCACTGGAAGTGAAACTAACGAAAATCTGACTTATTCTGTCACAGGTACTTAAATATGACTTTAAAAAAAAAAAAAGATGTTAAAATGTGTCTGAAAGCCTATTTTTTTCTGTTCAAGAGTAGAATATTTTGCAGAGGAACTAACTAGCTACAGTCCAGAAGCTTGATTTTTGCCGTCGTGTTTTCCGAGAGCAAAATGTGTGAAGCTATGTTCTCTGCTGACTAATGCTTCTTGTGGGTTCAGCAATGATATCACCAAACTGTTTCCCTAACTTATTCAATTTTTCATGAGGTCATTAAAGTTTAAAAGGTTCTTAGGTATAAAGCAGTGTGATGTTTGCTTGTAAACTTTTTACGCTTCCTCAAATAACTTTCAGTTATTAATATGTAGAAGAAGGAAAATAAGAACATTTTAATAAAATAAAAATGCATTCTAAAAAGACTCGCTTTTAAGGATGTATGGATTTTTTTAAGCTAGTGTAGTGCTGTCACCTGCAAATAATGTGCACCTGTTGGAGGTATCTTCAGAAACATTTTATTTACTTTGATTAATTAGGTAATAAATTCTTTCTAGTGGCTGTTTGATTAAGTGAAAAATACTACAAGTTGCTTCTTGAAGGACCAAATATTATTATAATGGTTATATCATAACAAAATAAAGTTATATCCAAGTAAAATGAGGGGAAAAAAGTCTATCTCTCTACTTGTCCCTAAGTTTTCCACTGAGGGATTAAATGTTAGCGCTCTGCCTATTGATGCAGTACTGATACACCTCAGAAATTTTACAAACATTTGGGAAATGTATAACTGATTATGGGAAATACAGCCATTTAAATTACATGATCTATTAATTTCATTGCGTAGACAAATTAATCCTTTAACTGGGCTTTTACATGTGTTGGATACTTAAACAAAAATGAGATCTGAGGTTAAACTGACATGTGAAGATGCAGTATAATCAGGAAATTGCTGTCATTTATTATTTATGTATCGACAACATCTAAGTGCGTCTGTCAGTGACCAGTGTTTCATTGCATAAGGTACCATATGAACACAGAGCAGGAATATAACACCTGCTGTAAGGAATTTAGAAATAAAATAAAATGCAGAAAGAGAAGCTGATAAGACAGAGAAGATGGGAGTTACTGCTAAAAAAAACTCGTATATTAGTCATTATGAAAAGCAGTTGAGTTGGTGAAGCAGCAATTTGTCATATCTTTTCTAGCTATTCCTGTGAGTACCAGTTTTCAAAGAGGTATTGGAGGGGTCTGTCTCGGTTCCACGTCTGTAAGGTAGAGGTAGTAGTACTTTATTCAAAGGTATTTTGTGTGATCAAGACCATGTTCACATTTCTAAAGCTCTTTCAAGAGTAAAAAGGTCGGCTCCAAGTCATAGGTTATAGGGCAGTGTCCCACTGTGAGGAGGTTGTGCAGGGAGCCTTTGCAGCCTTGGAGGACCCAACGTGTGTGTGAAGGCAGCTCCATTTGCAGTCCCCTCGAGTCCCTGGTGCAGCCCCTTCCATGCCGTGTAAGCCCCAGGCAACACTTCGAGGTGAGGAGAAGCATTCACCTGGAGACCTAATGTATTGTGATGATTCAATAGGAAACTGAAAATCATGGGACCTTGGAACTGAACCTGGCAGTATCAACTCGAGCATGTCATTTTACCTTCTTTGCTTATTTGCTTTCTGCAAAGCTGTGACAAATTACCCATACTTTCTGACATCAGTTCGCGAACAAAAGTACTGCATAAATACGAGGGTGCAGACATAGTACAGTGTACACACGGGCATGTGAGCAGCCAAAGTGTGCTGCTTTGGATGAAAAAGGGAGCCCTTTCAGCATGAGCACAGCCTTCCTAATGGTGTATGACTTCACTTAGTGCATGTACGTTTACACCTGAAAACACCAGTCAAAACAGCTGATCTGAATACTTATCTTGTGGTGGATCCTCTCCGATCATAATCCTAAATGGAGGTTCTCACCCTGTGTGACCCACTGCTACCAGAAACTATGGGCTGCAACAAGATCTGGTACCTCATGGGCCGTGAATGTCAGCATGGAGAAATGTGGCAAAATCAGGTAGGAATTTGCTGTGTAAAACAAAGCTCTAACATCTCACAAAAGGAATAATTATACTGAATGGGGATACCACTGATGTTATTTTATCTAATTGCTGTAATTTAGTGTTCATATGCAGAGTATAGCTAGAAGTATGGTAGGACAGTTATAAATGAAAAGTTAGGTTTTCGTCATGTGTAGCAGTCAGTAAAGCTTTGGTCCATGTGTCATGTTTGATGATAATAAAAATAATGATATTATTATCCTGTGTCATCCTTCTTCATGTATCATTCTTCTTCATGCTACAAAGGTAGCGTGTGAGCACAGCTATAGGGGTGATGGCTGTTGGCAGCTATTTTCCGTCAGCTGCCATCTCAGTTCCACAAGGTCTTGCAATACATGTTTTCTAGGTGGTCCCTGGTGCTGAATGAATGGGTACAGCTTTTCTCTCTTATGCCATCCATACTGCCAGGTCATGGGTCACCATTCATGCTTCAGTGTTTGCTGTCACTGAAGTGTCCTGATACATTCTTGTTCACAATTCTGACTTCAGGGAGGTGATGCTCTGCCTCTGTTACTTGTACTTCAGAAATAAATGTTGCCTTCTAAGTTGTGACCATAAGGGCAAGTACTGACTTGGACAAAAGTTTTAAATGGCACGAGTGAGCGGTGGATAAAAACCTACATTTCTTTATATTCTCTCCTTCAAAAAAATAGCATGTGTTAAAAAATGAATTGAAAGACCACTCCAGATTTCTGTCATCTTCTGGCAAATGAGGATTTATGGAGGGAAGAACAGGAAAGTGGTGGGTCCTACTAACAAGAGGAAAAGACTTAATGGTAGTTTCCAGAGTCCTTATGGTAGAATTCATAGAAATCCCAGAGAGACTGAGAGAGTAAATGAGAGAAAAGAACAGCAAAAAAAAGAAAGGGAAAGGGAAAAACAGGAAGGAGGGAGTGAAGAAGGGAGGGAGAAAGGAAGCAATAAGTTTACAAATGAGACACATTTGGCACTTGCGCAGCTTCTGTTTATCTCATGTTCTTTAAGCTGCATTCTGCAACTACTCCTCATTTGTAACTACTAGAAAAGGAGGCTGGGGGAGTCACATTAATCCTGCTGTGACTTGTACAGGCATCACATCACCAAATCCAGAGTTAAATGAAATTCACCCCAAGCTTTCAATCTCTGGGTTTTTTGACAACTCTTTTCCACATAGGAAAATGACGAGGGTAATGCTACCAATTTCTTCTTCTTTTTTAATAAATGCAGCCAGGTGGAGTTTATTGCAGAGAAATTTCTGAGGTGCTCATTCATCACAAAAGAGGAAAAAGTTTAGAGCAAGAACCGAGGGGACTTCATGTGCTTCTAACAGGAATTGTTTATGTAACTTCCTTGGCATCATCACCACAGTGATCTCTAAAGACACATAGGTATGTAATACTTCTAGCTAGTACATGATGAATGAATTATGGAAAGACACTTGTTGACACTTGCAAGGAGAAATTAAGTGATGAAACAAGAAGAGTAGTGATGGGTTTGGGGAAGGAAGAGACACCACCCCCTGCCCACTTACCCACATTTCCACACTACCTTGGCCTTTGAGGGTGACCTTCAACCCCTCCTCTCTTCTCCTGCTCATAGGGAACCTTATGACTCCCCTTCCCCTCCCTCTCTTTCTGGATGTGACCCAGATTTCCTTTCAGAAAATCCTGCTCTTCTAGAAGCATGCACAGTTCTTGTCTGAGGGTAGGACAGAGTACTGCAAAGCAGATTCCGGGTAATTGTCACTCACTGCCTGTGGCAAGCATCCATATCTGAGATTATCATATGAATTCTATTTGTACAACATGCAGTCTCAATGCAGCTCGAGTTCTCAGGATTTTTGGCAATATTACAAGTAAATCATTATAGTAGTTGTTAAAAAGTGTTTACAGTGATACTGTAATGACCACTGTAACCTAAAAAACTCCAAGGAGCTTTATTGTTTTCGAAAGAGAAATGTGTGTTCTTAGGCTGAAAGGTAATTTTGTTGGAATAGCACATTTCATTTATAATGAATTCATCCCAACCTGATGCTGCCTTCTTGAACAATATGCAAACCCAGGATTTCATGGTAAAACTCACTGCTCCTAAGCACGGCACACTGATGCCTCTATGGACAGGACATAGGCGTGTGTTACAGATTAAACAGGGACTGCTGGTTTTCAGCAAAATGTGTAGACCTTTGGTAGTAACTGTCTTTGTGAGGAAACATTTGAAGGGGAGTCTTGGACTTGTAAGGACCATGTTGGGAAGAGTTTCAGTGTGCAGCAGGGAACAGACAGGCTGGCATGGCAGTAAGTTCTGTAAGTTTAAGTTTTTTTCAGGAAGAAAGTATTTAGAAATAAGTTTCAGCTAAATTTCACAATTAATTTAATTGGAGAAAACAACTCTAAATTCTTTTTTATGCGATAACTATAATGAGTGCTATTTTAAGAATCCACCCAAGGCTCTAGTCATGAAAGAACATGTGCTTGACTGGGTTGCATTCACTCTATAAAATAAAACCAATGTTCTACTTGCAGCTCTGAAGAGAAGATCTCTGTTCTTTTTCCTCCATGCCAGAATTCCATGATGGCTGTGATGAGTATCCTAGTTTTCTGTGGAAAAAAATCGAAAGGGAAACAAGCTGTAACTGCCTACGGAAAACCAAAAATAAGTAAAGAAAGAAATTGGCAGGAAGAAAGGCACACTAGTGCAAAATCCTGATTTAAAAAAATCTTCTGCTCAGTTCTAAAGTGTGTCCATAAAATTTTTGATGTACATCTACTAGGCATTACAATTTTCTGGTGTATATTATACACCAAATAAGTTTCTAAGAACAGGGTAATATTAGAGTGTTGTGGTTTAACCCCAGTCAGCACTTAACCTCGCATGGCCACTTGTTCTCTCCCCTGTCAGCAGTATCATGGAGAGAATCAGAAGGCTGAAAGTGCGAAAACTCATGGGTTGAGATAAAGACAGCAGTTTAATAAGGAAAGACAGTTTAATAAGGAAAGCAAAAGCCCCACACACAAGCAAGGCAAAACAAGGAATTTTTCCTGCCTTTCCCATGGGCAGACAAATGTTCGTCTCTAGGAGAGCAGGGCTCCATCGCACATAATGGTAACTTGGGAAAACAAATGTCATCACTACAAACATTCCCTCTTTCTTCCTTCTTCCCCCCACTTTGTATACCAAGAATGATGCCATATGGTCTGGAATATCCCTTTGGTCAGTTGGGATCACCTGCTCTGGCTGTGTCTCCTCCCAACCTCCCATGCACCCCCAACTTCCTCACCAGTGTGGCAGCATGAAAAGCAGAAGAGGCTTGGGCTCTGTGCAAGCCCTGCTCAGCAACAACAAAAACATCTCTATACTAGCAACTCTGTGTTCAGCACAAATCCAAAACACAGACCCATACCAGCCACTGTGAAGAAAATTAGCTCTACCCCAGCCAAAACCAGGACATAGGGTAAGAACTAGTATCCAGGAGCTACTCCTGGATTTAAGTGACTCAAATGCTCAGAAAGAAATTAGCAAAAAGTTAACTGCTAATGCAAATGACCATATAGCAAACTAAATTCGAAGAAGAGGATTGATTCCAATTACACATTATCATCTGCTTTTTTTGATGTAGGAAAATATCCAAAACACGGCCAAAAATGTGGAGTAGTCAGGGCTTGCATGAGAATGACCTATTCAACATTCACCAGTGTAGCCTCTCAAGAATCATAAACATAAAAGTAGATATTAAGATACCAATAAAATCAACAAAACCTTTTTTCCTACAGTTACATTCTTTCATTGCCTTTCCTTTGAGTGCTAATTTACAGTTCGTAAGAAATCAGATACATTTTAGTGAACTAATAAAATTTAATCCTAACATAAATTAACTAGTATATTGCCCATATAAGAGCAGTGAGCACATTGTTTTGGCAATAAGCCAGGCACTGCTGGATAAATTAAAATGCAACCCTTTCATCACTGCTTGATTTAGCAATTAGTTGACATCAAACTAGGAAACATGCACTAGACAGAGAATACAGAATGTGATTTGTCCATATTAATTGTCCATTCTAAACTCTTTTATTCCATAACTATATAGTATGCAGAATTAGTATTGATAGTGATTTCTATTTACTCAAACAAAAAAATCCCTAGTCATGTGAAAGTGTTAGTTTGCAGTTACCTTGCATTTAGCATAGATAAGATATTCCTTCACCCTTAATCTAATTATGACAAAATTAATAATGACAAGCCTTGAGAAACTAAGTGCGTGACAATTAATAAAAAAGTGGGTTAGATATGAGGGAGTTTGCTTTGCTGATGATGACAGGGCTCAGCTTATAAATCAGCAGTGTAAAAGGAGTGTGCTGAGAAAAGACAACCATAAAGATAAAGGCAAATTACAAAACCTAAATGAGACCCTGGGGACTAGGAAGATAATGATGTAAATCAAATCTGAGATGTGGGCTGAGGCACAAATACATAGGTGAAAAGCAGAGCTTCAATTTGATGCAAGAAAAAGGAAATGTTTGAGAAATGATCTGTGTGTTATATGTGGCCTCAGAGAACAATTCATCCATCTTTCAGCTGACTGCTGACAGCTTGCTTTCCCTGGGGAGTTAATTTGATGGCAACCGCCTGCCCTTAGCTGTCATTTTTATGGGAGCTGAGAAGCTTATTCCTATCACAATCAGGCTTATTGCACTCACCTGACACCCAGCATGTACACAAAGAGGTGTCTGCTACTCTGGGACAGAGAGAGCCACCAAGAGTGGGCCAGAGAAATCAGTGTGGCCATTAAAAAAGCTCTTGGTCTGCTCCCAAGATGGCCCCAGGAAGAGGATCTGAATGCTTTGACAACTGAGCCATCCCTCAGCCATTGCCAGCATTGATTCTTCAGTGACACATGAGCCTGCCCTAGCAGCACAGCAAGATATGGGCCCCCTGCACAGGGCTGGCCTTCATGTGGTAAGTGTATGGGAACAGGTTATATAGAGCAAATAAAACATTAGAAATCTGGAAATGGGAGCATATGGAGTGAAAGCTGGCAGGAAGGTTGAATGGGCAGCTTAAACTTTCAAGCTGTAAAATAAAGGAAAATGAAAAGGGAAAATTAGGAATGAAGGGAAGGGAAGAAGAAAGAAAATAAAGTAGAAGACGGCAGAGTGAAGTTTGGGTCCTGTTCTGAATTAACAAAGAACTTCTGCCAGAAGACTTTTGGGTTTATTTTCCCAAAGCTTTGGGTTTAGTTTGTGCTTTAAGCTTCACATACACGCTGTAGTTTTAATTCCCTTTCTTCTGGAAAGAGATGAAACACCTGTGTCCTGTTTTGTAAAGTTGTGATGACTTCATTTTGATCTTCAGCCCAGAAGTAAGTTTTACCACTGAAGAAATAAAAATGTCCGGATACACGCTCACTGGTCTTCTGCATGTTGGCCTCAAAAGGGAATGGGTTCAGGTATTTATAAAAAGCCACAATCCTTTCATAATGCTGCACTCTCTTATGAAAGCCAAGATACATTTACATGAAATTTGGAATTTACAGTAGAAAGCTAGACCATTCGTAGGTTTTTTTCTTTCTAACCTCAGCTGTAAGATGTGCTTGATTGATGCTGCCATGGGCCCTTTCCCCTGTTGTGCCTCAGAGTACAAGAAAAGGGAGAGTTAATGCTGATGCATATATTCTAACCATTCAAGGACCAAATACCCTCCTTTGGGATGAAGATTAGAACTTCTTTTCTGATGCAGACTTTGATACAGTTATCTATTTCTTGTTGAATTCAATTACCTATAATACATGCCCCCTGAGATCTTTGAAAAGGCACTGTTTGCACAAGTTGTATGTAGCCAGCACACCACCAAGAGATGTACCTTACTTTTCCAAAGAGACCATTTACTTCCTGCTACTTTNGGGAGAAGTTTAATTTCTCATTTTCTTTTCTTATTTTGCTTTGGTATACCTGTGCAGAAACCTGTGCTTTGGAAAGAGACAGTACTCGTCATCATAGATTATATATAACTTCAAATAATCAACATTTGGAGCTTGGAAATTTTGCATTTCCTATAAATGAAACCATATATATTTTATATAGTACTTTTTCACAGAAAAGCTATTTTCTTTTTGTGGAAAGACTTACTTTGATGTAAGTCCCTTGAAGCTGATGGTAAAACTGAAGTAACAATGATATGGAGTACCAGAGAATATTGCATGAAGTATTGAATGCTGAATTGCAGAAAGCTTTGTGGATATATGAAATATATTTGTTATTAGTGATACGGTATTTATGGACTGAAGAAGGATTTTTCCAGTTTCTTCTCGCAACTATCATCTATTCTGTGCATGTCCTTGCACAACAATCATTTAGAAACGCAGGACTCATGTCTTTTTCAGATGAGCGTCAAGATACTCAGTTTCTCTCCAGATTCATTTTCAGAGTAGAATTTAAGGTACAACTCCAAGATTACTTTTGAAGTCCCAGACAGAGGTTACTACATATATGCATGCATGATTATTGATGTCAGTTTAAGGATTTTTACTTACTAGAATTCTCTCACACACAGAATAAATGGTTGAATAATTTACTCAGAATGCCTCTTACTAAATTCCCTATTTTCCTTCAGTAGGAAATCTATTTTATTGTCTGGAAATGATTCTTAAACTCCATATTGGGATGAGCAGATAACTTAGACCATAAGAGGTACTTTGCTTTAAAGGAGAATAGGGTAAGAGAAAAATTTCTTCCAGTTCATTTGTGGAAATTGCCTTCAAGCTATTTGAATTGAGGACATTTTAGATAATGAAATTTTTGTACTCTCAGATCATACCTGAACTTAATGATCTCATCAAAATCAGTGGCAACACTTCCAGTTTCCGTAATGGAGCTGCAGTTTCTGCTGGAGAGGCTTGGGTGTGTAAGGGAGACAAGAAAGAGCTTTACAATTAAAACTGTTACATGGTAGTCTGACTGAAAAGTAATTCAGGGCTTGTCAAAGAAACTAGAAATTAACTCTGAACTCTATAAAATTTCTTCCCTTAAATATAAACAAGAGATCTCTTCAGTTTGTGATTATGTTTATGGGCTATAAAAAAATAGGCTCCAGATAAAGAAAAGCATTTCCTTTCATTAAATCCCATGAGTACTGTTAGATGGAAAGGGCTTTGCTAGGAAAATATTGGTCAACGTAAAACCTCAGTGTGATTTTTTTAGGAAGAAAACCACAAATATGTATTTCGTTATTGAAAATTCCTCCACTTGTACACAGCAGAGTCATAGGAAGGGTTTTGTAGGAGCAGAAGCTGCTGAAAATGTTTGGAAACCAGCAGAGGGAGGGTTTTGTGGAGAGAAGACATGATGTCGATTAGCCCTAGATGAGGTCAGAGGGGTGGAAGACTGAAGATTAGATGACAATAAACTCAGAAATATAAACGGAAGCATTTTCGACAGACTGTGCATTCCTCAGTGCCTTTGGAGTCAGAGATTGTTCAGGTAAGACACTGACCTTCCTGCTGTAACATACACTTGACCAGAAGGCTAGCCTAACAGGACCGATCCAGATTCCTCATAAAGATCTGATTTTCTCCTGAAGAGGCATGTGGTAACAGCAGGTGTATTGCTGCTTTTCAGGGAAGCAGATTGGAAAGGATTCATGTCATTTAGGTGCACAATATCCTACCGTAGGAGCATTTTAAGTTGAAAGACGAATCTCCCAAGGTCTTTTTTTAAAAATGAACTAATAATGATATATAGACATAGTTACAGTAAATATGGTAGCTGGGAGACCCTTTCCTAACCTCTCCTCTTTCAGAGTCCTTGAATGCAAAATTGCAGTGGTGTCTTATGGACCAAAACTCATTTCAGTGGTATGTTTTAAACAAAAAAAATGGGTCTGAGGAGAACAGAAGTACCCTCCTTATGTCTATAAGAGTCTAGTTATGGCAAGGTCAGCAAAGCTAGACTGCGTTGAGGACACCTTATTGGTCAAGTGAAGATATTCTGTCTTCATACACAGGTGAAGTACACAGATGTACTGCTGTGACTTGCACAGTCATTTTTTGACATAAAAAGTTCACAATTATGGCAAAGCGGAGTAGCATTTTTGTTTTACGTAGTTGTCTTATATAGCTGTTTTAATTTTGCCGCTACTTAGTCTACGGTGGTTGGGTAGGGATTATTTATTTTAAAAGATAATTTTAAACAGTAACCTAAAATATTTTTCCTTGCTGTTTAACTAATTTGCAGATTTTTTACTATAAACTGTATTTTAGGAGACAAAAGTATGTAGTGTTTTAAACTTTCATCACAATATTCATGTCAGTGAAAGCTTGGCTGCCTGTTTTCTCTGCAGAATTATGTAAATTCTCAGGGACCTTGTGTGAGTGGAAGGAGTCTGAATTTGTGTCCATGGTAATCTGCTCAATGTGTAGAGGAAGTTACAATGGCCTTAACCCATGAAAAGGATCAGTTGTTTTCATGGAAAGCAGTCACGACATGCTTTGAATTCAGATAGTCAACTTAATCAGAGCTGGACTTTGTTTTCTAAGGGTTTCTCTTTGAAGGAGTTGAATGCTGGTCACCTGCTACAATCAAAATACATCATTCATCTGTAAAGGGGCATAAAAATTTAACAGTTAGCTGAAGAATGGATACATCCCTGAAACAAAAGAAAAAAAAAATCCTGCAGTTATGTACAATCTCTACTTGGACATGCAGAAGCACGAAAATGCCACAGTCATCCAGACTCATTATCTGTCCTCAGCCATGGGCAGCTGAGTGAATTCGTACTGTGCTTTTTTAGGACTGGGAATTCAGCAGCACCTGTTCTCACTGCCTTCCTGGGTGTGGTGGGAGTCCTGCCTGGGCAGGAGTGGCCAGCACACCTGAGAGGCAAGACACGGGGTGGGGAGGTTGAGCAAATGTGGTAATTCAGAGTCGTATATCAGCCATCACAGGACATAACAAGAATTCAAGTCTACTCCTCCACCTCATCTTGATTTTCCTCAGATAAAATGGTTTTGCTGGTACAGCTTACAGCACTGGTAAGAATAAAGTAATTGAAACTATATTTCTCTTTTCTCTTTACTAAAAGAAATAATATATAGCATTTGCGGGGGGGAGGGTCCCGCATTTAAATGAAATTACAGTACAAACATTAGGAGAAGTAGCATTAGGCAACCTGTGTTTATTTGGCTATTCAGCAGAGATTTAGTTTAGAAGAGTGGATAACACTTGTCTCAGCTTCATTTTTTTCAGGTAGTGAAAGATCTTTCTGCTCCATATCTTAATTAATTTGCTGCAGAATATTTCCACAGATTAATGGTAGATTTGTATTAGGGATGGCTTGCTTTTAATGATGAGAAGGATGACAAGGTTAAAAATAGTAATTACAATAATGTAAGAAAATAAACATTCATGCAAGGTTTTTTTGCAGTATCTATCAAATGCTGCTTGAACATTTTGCATGTCACCAATGTTAGCTAAATAAATTTGCCCTATTGTTGCATGAAGCTGCATTTAGAGAGCATTGTAACTCCATTTCTTGACTCTCCTTGAAAATGGCATTACCCAACCGCTTTCCGGTGGGAAGAGGCAGGTCTTTTGATGCAGAGCTCGAAACACAGCAAGAACAGCTGGTACTTGCCCCTAATCCAATTTAAGAGCTGTGAATTCCTGGAATTATTTTCATAAGAACTACTGTGCCCTGTGCATGTTCACCAGTGGAGATGTTTGGACATTAAAACTGTAATGGGAAATGTGGTAACTGCTCAGCACATAAGAGAGAAGACCATTGATGGACAATCACAGTATAAGCAACCACATAGTCTCATCCAGACAGAGGAAAAACTGCTAAGTACTATAATGGCTCGCATTTTTACTGGGCATTTAAGTTTTCTTTCTCCACAGGACCGGACAGAAGCAGCAAGGATTTCCTTACAAGTTGCAACAAAAGATAAGAGCATAGGCAGAGGTGTACTGTTAGGGAATATCTCAGATGTCTTTACAGGCAGCATAGGGATCAATGGCCAGGCTATTGGTTCTCCAGGTCAAACACAATTGGATAAAGCAGAATGTCTAGAAACTGTTCAGGGGAAAAAGCAATATTAATAGTAGCAGTAGTCACCTAAATAAAACTTTGTAGAGTATTTGGGTTTTGAGGATGTACTGTACAGTGAGGAATCACAGAATTGGGCCGTTTGAAAATGCCATTGCCCACAACATAAAGGGTGTACTCTGCAGTGTTTGTTTGGCCAAAATCTGCTCTACCCTATTCTCTTACAAGGGCAGTGAAAGACAGCATTGTCTAAAACCAGCATTTGCTCTTTGAACAAGGTGGATATTGCAACACAAAAGTAAGCATCATGCAATCCCAGTTCTGTAAGGCAGCTGCAACTGATGGATCTGAGATTTTTCCATTTATTAGGTATATCACTTCACAGTCCTGTTTTGCTTCCCTGATGGAATTTCAGAGACTTAAGTGGGACATTGCTAAAGAGCATCTAGGGACACACTCCTGTGAATTGAAGCAAGGGAAGAGTCAATCATACCAATTTCTCCAGCCAACTTCTCAAAGTTAACTTTGTTGTTTACCTGGGTATAAGTAGAGCATCTATCACAGAACAGTAAATTATATTGATTTTAAGTTTAAATAGTAGTTGCATTTCATTTAGGACAAATGCTGCCACTGTTTCAAACACCATGGATCATTCATATGTGGTATGCAAATAGCTGGAATAGCCATGTTGGGTCATCCCTGAATTCAGTATTGTCTGACAGAGGCCAGTGCAGATGTTTCAGAAGAACGGGCATGAATTTACACAGTAGGTAGAAGTGAAATACTCCCCAATCTTTTCTTGTATTTCTTGTCTGTGCCAGGTGCCTTTTGAAATGTATTGTGATAACTCCAAATATTCCTGATATCCATATAGGTATCTCAGTCTTCATTTAGCCGTTATCCTGAGCAGTTTCTTGCAGTGATAATTGCCTAGACAGATGTGAATAAAGTGAATCCTTTCACTGCTTTTCTTACTTTCAGGCCTCCTCATTAATGCCCCCGGGTGTTCTTGTTCTTCCAGAGAGGAGGGAACAGAAGTTCCCAGTCTTCCTCTTAGCAACATTCATTATTCTTTATATTTGTTTTCTTTCCAAAATAAGCATTCTTAACTTTTTCCATCTCCTTTATTTGGAACTTTTCCATGGCCACTTCCATCAGTGTTCCTGCTCACCCATGTTATTGTGCTTAATTGTTTTCAAGAAGGCAAGATCAGCACAGAATGGAGTTTTCCACATGAAGCCACACTGATGATTTGTTTTAAGGCGCAATAATATTTTTTCTTCACCATTTCTCACATATTTCCAAATTTCTGCTTGGGCTCTGGCAATACACTGAATTAAGAACTTGATTTACATGTCCAGGGATGCCCTGGTCTATTCTATCAGCTGATAAAGTTTATTGAAAACCCAACAAAGTAAAAGCGGGGGGTTTTTCAGTACCTTTTTTCAATTACTTTTTGTTGCTATATCTGTGAAAGCTAAACATCATCTGGTAAGGTAAACAACATTTAGCTTGCCTGTTACAGCTCTTTGAACTTCTTGAAACCATAGTCTTACCCAATCTAATTGAATGAAATCTCAGTGCATCCCCACATTTTGCCATATCCTCTTGGATCTTTCAACCATTTCCCTTTCTGGAAGATTAGTAGACGTTTTGAGGACTTCTGAAATGTTGCATTGCTGTTTAAACTGGAAATATTTTTAGTTTGGGGAACTTCTTTAAAAACTTGTGTATTTCAATTGCTAAAAGTAGATGTCAGTATACTATTTTGCCACCTTTGCTGTTCCTTGAATGTTAATTTGAATTATGGTGTCACATCATCACTCTTTAATAACTTGTCTGCTGTTCACTGGGTGACCTGTCTGCTGTGAATATTAGAAGAAATGCCTTGGCTTGTTTGTATTCAAGAGGTACTTTTCAGATTTGCACCTGCAGTGTTGCTCCAAGCTTTGTCCTGTTGGGCCATTTGGCCATTTTGCATGTGGCCATTGAAGTCTTACTGGCTTGTTACATTGTGCTGGTTATTTCATCCTGCTACCCCTTAGGAATTCAATTTGCTTTTCTTTGCTAGACTCTGTGACATAGCCACATATATACATATTTTTATATAAAATATATATTTTTATATATAATATATATGTATATAGTATATCATTTATTAGGGCTCAGACTTGTTCTGGTAGAGTCAGCTGCATGTTCCTCTCCTCTCAGCAGTTTTATTTTCCCCGAGGCAGTCTCCAGTGCCTAGAAGTTTAACCTTCCTTCCTCACTCAGAGAAGTGAGTTTTAGCACTCTGTTCATTTTGTCTGTTTGGGCCTGCACACTTAAATGGAAGCATTTATAAGAAAACAGGCAGTGAGAGAGCTTCTTCTAAGTCTATATGTAAACTTCCAGGCCATTCCCTATTCCTAATTCTGCATTACTAGGCGTGATATGTAAGTCAGGCTTCCTCCTTAGCACAATGGCAGAAGTGTCTAAATGGCTCTAGGACAAAGCGCCCTAATTATGTGCCCAACAAGTACTCACAGAAGACACTCTGAATCCAGCCTATTGAAGTTTTCCCCGTACCATAAAACCTTTATATAAATATTCATAAGAGAGAGGGAGACAGGCAGACATGCTTCACAAGCTGCTAATTAATGCCTTTATCCACGGTTTTATTGCTCTACACCTAAACCAAGGACAGGCTGTGTTTATCAAGGGCTTGGAGGATCTGGGGAGCCTGCAGTGGGAGTTCAGTGTTAAAATACCCTTCTGGTACTAATTCTTCATTAGTGAAGAGCCCAAACCCCTTAGTTCTGTTGGGAGTTGAGCTCTGAACCAGCAAAGAGTTTAGGCAGGTGAATTCCCAGTGTGGGAATGACTTTATCAGTCCGGGTGTAAATTCACAAGCCACTTTAGGTGCATTGAAGCCTAAGTACAAGATTCAAGCATGCTAATGCTACTAACTTACTATACACTTTCAGATAATGTTTTCCTGATTCTGGTTGCTGTTAATTGATGGAGCAATTCATTACTTTATTAACTGGCTATATAATAATTCAATCTTGGTACGACTCATTGCAAATAAATGAAACAAGATTTTCTAATTACATACGTTGTATTTAATTTCTTCACGTTTCAGTGTTTAGTTTGTAGTACAAATTTGCCTATGAATCTCAATGGCATTCGCAGGCTTCCAGATTTTCGTTTCAAAGATTTAATTTCTTACTCTTAGAAAGTCACATTCAGTTTGCAGTTGGTTATTGAGTGTTGACAGCTGACTGCCACAAGTATGAACTTTCAGTTGTGTTGCACTAATGGGAGGCTAGGAGGAGTGCTGCAATAGAATTCTCAGTTCAAACTGTGTTACACACTCAGTGTAGGATTACAAGTAACAAGAGGTCAGAACCTCCATTTTCTGGTTCAGTGCACAAACTAAGGCTTTTCATGGAGTGCCACGACCACCTGAGACCTGGGAAAATGCTTTTTACTGCCTTAGCAAAATATTGGATTATATGGTGAAATGGTTATTGCAATAAAGTGAAATTTCATGTTCACAGTGATTTTTCAGACCATGTATCTATCGTCTTATGGGGCTATAATTTTCACATTTTGCATCAAATCTTGTTTAATCAGTTTATGTCTCCTGACAGAATTCAACAGGCATTAGAACTGAAAGAATATGAACTAACAAAACAGTGTTGTGGGTTTGGTTTTTTCCTGAAATCACAAATTGCATTGTCTCCTATTACTGTTATGTAAAATGTGCATAAAGTAGACATTAGGAGGATGGGAAGGTGATGGTTGTATGCTTATACAGTGGGCTTGTGTTCTGTCTGCATTCACATGGGCCTTTTATAGCTTCCCAGTAAGATTTACCTTCCCCCTCAAAGATGAAGAGCATATTGATTAAATACAAATGAGCAAGATATGTGACTATATAGACCATGCAAAATATCTGATCCAAACATCTCAGTCTCCACTTCCAAATATTATTAGTATCTGAATTTCAAAATTGTCTGTGAAGTTCCAGTTTTATGGGTGATTGGTACAGGACTAGGATGAGGTTCCTGTTTCCTTCATGATACTATCTTGGGCATACATAAACCATGAGACAGAATTTGACCCTACAACTATATCAAATGGTAGGTACAGTGTAGATAAAAAGCTATTGAAGAGAATTAAAAATGAAGTCCAGAAAAGAAATGTGAAGAAAATAGATTTTAAATTGGCATGACCTTATTTTATTTGATGTCCCCTTTTTTTTAATTAAATCTGCATTAGAAAAAAAATCAAGTGTCAGTATTGCTGTAGTTAGCTACAAAAAACAAGCACCTCCAGGAGCAATCAGTACACCATGCTGTTTTTAGCAGTTTGTGAAAGTAAAAATATTGTTCTATAGAACAATATACCATATTTGTGTATGTTTGATGATCTAGGGGACCAGATACTGAGCATTTACTTTTTAAAACAGGAGTAAAATATGCTGGTCAGCAAGAGTCTAGTGTGAGCTCTAAGTGCCTGGATTGTATGAAAATATGGCAGTGGTGTGGCACTCTACTTATATGGTGCAGGAGTTGGCAAAACATGGAGGAAAGCCCAGACCATCCTCTGGAACTTCAAGCCATCCCCCTTTTTTTGGTACGCTTTTATTTTTATGTGACTTCTTTTCCCAAAGTAATAATAAGAAGCTAAAACAATGTCATTCAATCCATTCATATTGACTTATAAATTTCTGAAATGGGCTTCTGAATAGCTGAAGTGAAATGATAAAATGATATCCCACCAAAAGCGGAGGCCTTACTAATTAAACTTGGGACTGCGTGTCCTTGGTAGCTGTAAGATGTGGATGAGGATTATGGGAACCTCAGCCCCATCCAACAGCATCAGACCCTCATCAAACAGTCAGCCCCTTCCAACTGCCACCATCTCCAAGCAAAGCTCAAAGATCTGGGAAAAACTCTGGCTGAGTGCACTAGAATTTTTTTTTTTTCTGATCTGTGTGTGACATGTACTTCTTTTTCCAGTAATTTCCTGGTTTTGGTTGTGCCATAGAGGCTAAATTTGATGTACATTCCAAATATGTTGTGGTGAAATGTCACTTAGAGATTGTACTTAGACTGTACTTAGAGTCAACAGGTGTGGTTCAGCCTTTTCAACAGTGGGTTTCCAAAGGCTTTTGTAATTTTATACAGCAGGAGTCAGACTGAAAAGTGACACTTAGACAAAAGACAGACACCCAAATCCAAAGTTACCCAAGTCCTGAAAATGCTGAGAAATAGATGCCTGACTTGACTTCTTCCCCTGAAAGTCTCCTGAATGCTTAAAATTCTGCTTTAAAGTTTGCTGAGAATTCCTTAATCTGGATAACATGGAGCAGCCTGGAATCTATTTCATATATAAATTGTTTCTATTTAAAAAATTTATGATTTTTCGGGCATCCTTTCAAAATTAAACTTTATCAGAACAGGTTAAAAGACACATTTGTAGTGTTAAGCTCCACGTAAGGTATTTCACTACATTCTACTGGCTTGAAAACTCCATGAACATCAGGAGAGAGGTTTTTCTTTGTCTGACTGGGGAGATGTGAATCTATGGGGCAATTGCTCCTTAAGAGCACCCAGAAGGAAAATACAAGGCATCTGCAGGGGAAGGAGGGAAGATACTGCCCTGTGCTCGTGGCAAAGGGAACCTGAGTGGAGTGGGAGGAAACCCAAGTGTCCATGTGAATCTCTAGTGCCTCCGTCAGAGGACCTGTAGGGTAAAAGGCGGCATGGATTTTGGTTCCTCACCTCAGTGTATTGTTAAATACAGTATCATGAATGAATTTTAAAGTAACTGCAGTATTCTGATTATTTTTTAGAGTAATAATAATTTTTATTATTAATTAGAGTATTATTTTCTCTGTGATTTCCCTTATGCTACTATATTAATTATACTGCTGAATTCTAGTAAAAAAAGAAAATTATTAAAATCCTAACACAAACCCATAAATTACGTCTTTGTTTTGACTTTGTTTTGTGTTTCTAGTGGGCCAGTGTTTGTCGCATTTTTCTCTGTTGTCTTTAGAAATCATGAGACACTGTTTTCTTTTCCAAATTATGTGTTTCTGTAATGAGTTGCAATAAGGAAATAGCTAAAAGAAAAGAGCAAACATGAGATTTAAACCATGATGTTATCATAAGAAAGTACAATATGTGTGTGTGTATATTCATATACCCCTTTTTGACAAATCCTTGTAGATGAACAATTATCGGGACATACTGATGCACGTATATAATTGTTAGGACTTGTCAAAAAATGCCAGGTTTTATATTTGTTTAAAAATTTTTATTTGTTTTGTTTTCATTATGTGCATATATTTTTTATGAAATAGAGACAGATATTTTTAAAGATATGCAGTTGCTATTGGGTGTTCATGATGAGCTTTGGAATTTTTCAGTCTTGTCGTTGTGAGTGTAGTTTCCTCCAGGGAGTAGAATAATGTTGGTATTGTTTTATAAAAGATATGTGTCACAATCCCTAGATTTATTTGAATACTCACAAGAAAATCATCCATGGTAACTTCTCTCTTCCCCTTGGTTATTGAAAAATAATTTCATTGAGACTATAATATGACTGGAGCGATTCCAGCATCAAATTAATGGGAAAGGAAAATATATAATAATTAAAGACTTCCTTCTGTAAGGAATATCTTTCAATATTCCCACCACCACCACCTTCAAAAGGATCCAGTCTAAGGCTGTTCATTAGGGTTCACAAGATTATTTTATCTATTGAAATATTTTGCAAAAGACAAAGTTTCTAACAGCTTGACTTCACAGTACCTACTGTGCTAAAAAAGCATTTATTTCAGTAAATGCTCCTTTGAGGCAATTTGCATAAGATCTACTCTCGAGAGTTTTAGATAAACATTACTGAAGATACTTTACTGGTTGGTAGCTGCTATTAACAGGCAGAGAGGCATTGAAGAAACATAGTAATTTTTTCTAAAAAAAACTTTCCAAAAGCCAGTTAAATGTGAACTCTGGGATTTTGAATATAGGAGTTAAATTTGTTTAATTTTTCATTGCACTTCTATCACACTGTTTCTTTTTTGTTGGAAAGGGAATTGTGAATGTTTTTACACTTAGATGCTAAGTACAAGAAGGAAAGCACATATTCTTCATTCCTGATGATATTTATTGCTGTACTTGATACATAATTTTGCTAGGAATCGGGATCATTTAAGTTTGTGGAATACCTAGAATGTTGAAGAGGATCGTGCAAATAAAACTAATTTTCCTTTACTATTTATGTTTAAACAAAGTTCAGTTGTGTTTCTCTCTTTCCTACTTCTCTGGTACTGCTATCAGAGAAGTAAATTAACTTTGAAATCAAATGCCTATAGTTTCACTGACTTGATTCAATTTTAGTTTATTCATGTCTGGTCTGGATTTCCTTTTTATTTGTATGATTCCATGAATTTACAAGTGTTGCGTTAAAAGACTCTCTGGGTATGGGGAAAAGAATCTGGGTAGCAGCAGAGTTGTAGAAAAGTGTGTCCTAGGAATCACTCATTGGTACCTGCTTTTTTGAATCTCAGTTTCAATTTCTATCATAAACACCACCTTGCCTCAGTTCATATATGGGACAATAGTGTAACACCTTTGGGGGAATTACAGCCTTAAGTCCCTTCTGATTTTGACTTTGGATACCTTTTTAGGTGTTTCAGCAGCAATCTAGTCATGTAGTTTTGCAGGGTTGTCTCATTCTGTAGGTCCTTAAATTATTGATATATCTTTGTATTTAGCTCAAGGGCTTCACAGGCACTTAATTTCACTCACCTGTGCCTGTTCAGCAATAACCACCGGTAGGTACCACTCTCCCATCTAAAAGCTGTCCTGCTACCTTGGTTTCGGTGAGCAGACACTTGACTGCTGCATCGGTGACCAGAGAAGCCTTAAAGCTTGCTACAGATAATGCTTCAGCTTTCGGCCAGTGGCTGTGTGGGAGGCTGAAGTCTATCAGACACTTTGGGTGTACCAGATCCCAAGTGAAAGGAGACATCTAACATTTCCTACTACTTTGCCTGTCGTCAGAGTGAAGGTGGCAACCTGTAGTTTAACCACATTGAATCATACCCTGCAGTATCCCTCCCAATTTCCACTGGCTGCGTAGGAATTTCAGGTCCCCTCTAAACTTCAGTCATGTAAAATTCCAGAGGAATAGAACCTAAATTGGTCAAACAGGAGTCTTTGTTATGTTTGCATATAGAAATGCCCTGGAAAATTGTGATTGAATGTGATTTATAAGCCTTGGCTGATGCCATAGGTATTATATTTTTAATTCATGGCACTATTCACTGTAAAGCTGTGAACGGTCAAGTAAGCAGAGTGCCTATTAATACTCTGGTGCTTAATAATAGCTACTTTTAAATTAAAACAGTCAATCTTTTTCTTCTACTTTTTTTTTAATTTAAACGCAATTTGTGTCGGTAAACACAAACAACAATGGCCAAATTGTAAGAAGAGTTTTATTTTGGCTTTATATTTAATGCAGGAAAAGTCTCGCTTGTCAGTCTGTATTGGAATGAGCAGCCTACACTCAAGTGTAATGAAGGGGACTGACTCTCTTTGTATATACCTGATCATGTACCAAAGCCTGAAATAAGCCTACAAAGAAGAAACTGTGGGTAAAAAAAACCTTTTTAAATTTCACTGAGGGTGTGAGAGTTCTCAGACAGATCTTTACAGAAGATTTAGACACTTTGGCTTTCAGGGAGAAAGAATATATAAAATTATAGAGGTGGGTTATGAAAGTATTTTTTGTGTTTTTAAGAATTTTACAGACGGCATTACAAAATTAAATACATTCATAAGAAGAGAGAGACCTTATTCAGGTAAATGTAGATCATTCTGTTAAAGGGATTTATAGATAGCTACTGTCTTTTAAAACTTCAAGACTGTTAGCAGGTTGCACTCTGAATCTTTTCATTTCCTCTGTCAGTATAAATCTAGAGTTATTTCAGTTGAGGCAATGACGTTACACCATCATAATATCGATGAAAGGTATAGAAGTGGATCCTGTGACCTTCCTGTCAATGGAAGAAGCTAAAAGAAGGAAATTTAAACTGTTGAAGAAGCAATCCATTTATCAGCAGAGGTGGTTTTGCAGTTTTAGCTCTTTTTAAGGTTCTCAGAAGCAGAACCTGTATAATGAAACTCTATCCAATCTATTTAATTGTACTCTTTTCGCATTTGACAAGCACTGAGCATCTCTTTTGTTAATTACATGTAGCTTCTTTTTTTAAAATTTATTATAATGCCATTTTTTCAGTTTGTCTTCCTCTCTTTGACTTCTTTGCAGCAACTTTGTCTGGTGTCCCATTTCTTAGCCACTAGCCATGTGCAGATTTTCTTTCAGCTACCCTGTATAAGCATTGCTATTACCATACCGTTTCAGTTGGTTCTACAATTCCTAATTCTTCTCCAGTGAAGAGGTGTGTATCTCAAGCTATGAATAAGCCACTTGCCTGATAAGCTGTCTCTGATAATAACCAATGCCAACTGACAAGGCAAGTGGATTAAAATAGGACAAATATGCAATGAGAATTTCCCGGTATAATCCTCCCAATTTCATCAATGGATTTAGTGAGCCAAAAGTGGTGTCACTGTGTTTAAGAAGTGTTTGTGGATTTCTCCTTTACAGATTTTTAAATCATTTCCAAACCTGTGTAATCCTCTGATATTCATAGCTTCCCACATCTGCGGTCAGTAATACCAGTGTAAATAGCTGAGCTCTCATGAGACACAATTTGTTAAAAACAAGAGCTTCTGTATTCTCAAAGAGAAAATTATCACATTTTTCAGTGACTGCTACTCCTTGCTGCTCTTCTGAGAGTTCCTGTGCACTTCCTTGGCCAAAGAACCATGCCTTGAATCTTCCTCATGTAAATTGAAATTCCCATTTTAATACCTACCAAAGCCTTTATCTCCATGACTGTAATACATTGCCATTATCCACTTATACCAGATGAATGCTTATGACTTTAGAATCTATCCTCTTTGCTCTCAAATTAGATTTTAGGAGAGGAGGAAAATATTGAATGGACTATATACCATATATTCCAGGACCAAATCATGTTTGTCATCTAAATGTGTATTTGATAGTGCCTACCCATACTGTACATTCAGAACATCCTGAATGTAGATGTAGATCTCACTAACGCTGATGTTACCTGATGTGTCCCAGTTCCCATAAATAAGTTATTGCGTGTCAGAATTTCATAAATGCCAGCTCCACTGCACATCCAACTCACGAGTTCAGGCTGAGCAGAGGTAAAACCACGAGGAGGTTGTCCCTTTTTCCTCTTGAGTCTGGCAGCTGATATGCTGTGACACTGCTGTGGCACAAAGGACATAAAGGGCTGGTAAAATTACAGCATCCTGGTATAAATTTCAGTGCCAGATTATGCCTGATCTTGTATCCTGTGTAGCAAAGCAGCATGCTGAGTGCAGCATCCCCAGTGTCTTGGGTACTGTCCTTAGAAAACCCTTTTTACCATGGCTTAGGAGGGGGCTCCCCTTTGGATACTTGGGGCTTGTTGCCTCAGCATCTCTGAGAGGATTTTGCCCAACAGAATTCAGAGGTTTAAGGTCCCATTTCCTCTTCTCTGACTCACTATCCTGGCACAGAGTGTCAAATCAAGAGGATCTCCCTCATAGACAATTATTTTTGTTAATCATTAAAGCTATTCATTTTTCGCCTTTAGATATGCATAAACATACATTGAGGATTAAAATGTTTCATTCACAGCAGTAAATCAAAAGCAACTCAACTAACACCAGTAAGTACAAAAGGAATATCAGACTCATGTCAGAAAGAAGAAAACCTAGTTATTTATACTTTTTAAACAGGAAAAAGTATCTACAAGATCTTATTACTTCTAGAACTATGCTTTAACAGGAGATCATGTTCTCTCTTCACCCTTGTGATGGAACATGAGACAGGGTCAGTCAGAAATCAGTCGGTCCTGCTACCCATGAAGAGCAGGGGAGCATTTGCCACCATTATTTCTGATTTCATGGGCCTCAGGCATTGGGGCACAGAATGTTTCAACAGAGTATAAAGAGAAACTAGTCTTACAGCCTTAGACAGAAACATTTGGCTTTGAAGGAGGGAAGAAAACAAGCAGGTGGAGCAAGCGTTTGATGATATCTTGCATGTCTTCTTAACAGGCATAGAAATATAACCGTAAAACTGTTTAAAATATGATCTCAAAACCAAGTTGCCGTGTTCTGTGAAGAAATTAACAATTTATAAAACCATGTTCAACCGCTTCCGGGAAACAAGAGAACATTAAGGATTTTTTGCTTCATAAAGCAGCACCTCATTCAATAAAATTCAAACTATTTTGGGCACTGGCTGGAGACGTCAGTCAGTGTCACAGGAGTCATGCAGACTGTCAAGCTGATCAAGATCAATCAGGATCATAGATTTACATATAAAACCACAAACTTGACATCAGTTTTGCCTTTTTTTTCGTGATGTTCTTACTATTCCCATCTTCATTTAAATTATATGCAAGGAATTTAAATACAGTATTTAAACAGAAGTACCTGCTGTCATATACTATCAGCAAAAGGGATGTCAATTTGTTAACTTTAAATAAAATAAAATTTAAAAATAAAATAAAATAATTTCCTTCCGGCTGGTCTCTACACTGTTACCTGGTTAACACTGACAGTTTGGACAGCAGTAGAATGCATGGTTGTGATTCCCAGGGCAGTTTACACCAGCAGCTCAAAGGAACGATTGCTGCATGTGTCATCCTCACACTCACACAGAACTTTCCTCCACCACCCGTGCTAGCTATGAGTCTTCAGTCATTTCACGGATGAAATTTGCTTTTCTTCCCCAGTTTTGCTACATATTTATAGTGTAAAGAGACAAGACCAAAACCAGTGAGAGTCCCTGCAGATGCAAAAGGTTCATGGCTGTAAGTGTGCTGTGGAGGGGCTGTGGGCACACAGCTGGCGAATAACAGAGGAAAGAAAGTGTATGCACTCCTGACACCTGCTGGAATCTTTAAAGACTTTCTGTGAGATTTACTGGGTCTTTAAGTGTGTAATGCACCAAAAAAAGTGAACTTTGCCCTTTTCTTTCTTGTTCATTGAAACTATCACTCTTTGTTCATCAGAACTCTCTGTGAAATTTAAAATGTAGTGGGAGGCTCTCACACTCAGCCCCTGTTTAGTTTGCATGTGACTGCTCAACTGATGGTGGGATGTAACAATTAGGAGGACAATGGATAACGGAGGAAACTGGAGACATCCACTAACACCTGTGAATCACAACTTACACAGCTTTCTTTTCCATAATTAATCGAAGGAACAGGCACAATGCACATAGACTTGGAAATGTGGTCCAAGGATAACGCTGGTGCATGTAAATCCTTTTCCAGTGCTCTTACTTACCTGTGAGGTTTGATCTTAGTTATGAGTGAATGTTCTGAATTGTTACAAGGGATAGCTGGGGGGCTTTTTGCAGGGAGGGAGAACAAGAAGAAAAATATATTAAAGGGCAATCACATCACATGGAGGAGGCGGAGGTCTGAAGAACGTAATAAAACATGGACTTCAGATAGGTAGTAAGATACACAAACGTGGGAAGTTACAAATAGCAATTATGATTTAACATCCTGTAATCAGTACCACATTTCTGCCTTAAAGACAAAGAAATGGATGCTATGAAACTGTTCTATTAAATTATTTATTGCAGAGTATGAGCAGAATTCTATGGCATTTTCTCAAGGAAGCAATCCTTATGTGTGCTCAACATGCTTGAGGGCAAATATTTCTTAAATAAGTTGTATTGTACTTCTCTAGAACAGTGATGAGGCTAATTAACATTATGGCTCTTGAAATGACAGTCTTAAAAAACTTAATCTGCAATTTACATACACTAATAATTATTAGGGGGCATAGTTGTCTATTTGCCCATATCACTGTCTTGCTAGAATTGTCCTGGCATAAAAAGAATAACAGTGAAGGTTATGCAGTAGTCAGAGTAAGTCAATGAGCATTATAGAGTTACATATTTTCTCTAGAAAAATATAACAGGATTTAAAAGTGACTAGTATCTAACATTCTCTCTCCACCAAGTTTATGCAGATACACATAATCTCACGTACTTTGGCCATAATTATGTCAATGATAGTACACAATGAAATGATATTTTAAAATGTTTTATTCATTATCTTTAAATGGTATCAGTAATACAAAGTTAGAGAAAACATAAAGTCGTGACCACACTGAAGCAAAAGTTTAACTCTCATTGACATCCTAGTTATCTAGAATGGTTCTTTATAAAGGACATCACAAAAGAGGGTTTCTTCATGGGGGAGTTGGGTTAATTTTAAAAGTGAAAGAATGGTTGTGATGAGGGAGGGAGGGAGAGAAGGAGGGAGGGAGAGAGGGAGGGAGAGCGGGAGGGAGGAAGGAAGGAAGGAAGGAAGGAAGGAAGGAAGGAAGGAAGGAGGGAGTGGAAAGCTTCTGTTTGCTTTGCTTGTGTCCTTAATATGCTACAATGTTAATGATATTTATAATCTGTTTAACCAGTACTTATCATTTGAGTTCCAGGATAAGGACAGAGTAAGTTATTCATCAGTAATTAAAACAGTGATTATCTTGTTGGGGGGACATGCCATCAACACTTCAAGGTCCTGTTAGGCTTCTGATTTTAATATTGTAAATTCATTACTATTTTGCAGATTTGGTGTACGGATACTATAGACAACAGCGGAAATTGGTCGAAGAGATTGATTGGTCATATACAGGTAAGCAAAACTGCATATTGAAGAACGTATTTCACTTTGATACTTTCATGTTCATTGTTACAATTTTAAGAGCCTCATGTGTCTGTATACCACTTACCTTATGCCTAAACAATTGCTAAAGTGAAAGTGTGGGAAATGGAATCTGAAAAATGCAGGAATGTTACAATAGGAGAGTATTTTCATGTCTAACATCTATTGCTTTTGGAAAGAGAAAGTTCTCATCCTTAAAACCTCAACCTGAGACCTGTCTTATTTGATGAAGGCTGGGCCAATAAATTGTTAGGTGCTCATTTATCATCTGAACATTACTGTTCTAGCAAGTCTGAAAAGCAGACAGAAAGGCTGAAACAAGGCACAGCACATTATGTGGAAAAGAACCTATCCATATACTGCATATGTACTTCTACCCTAAGCTTCTGAGCACTTGAACATACTTTCGAAGTCCCACCCCGACTCTCCTAAAAACTCAGTCACTTTGGCTCTCTCATGTGCATGAGTAAGAAAGGTATACCCTGAAATTCTGCATGACTGTTGCCTCATCAAAGAACAATGGAAAATTCACAATTAGCCTCTTAGGTTCTTATGTATAAGTCAAGCACTTTCAGTAATACTGACAAGGTAATTTTGTCCTAAGTGTCTTTTGCCCAACATGTAGGAAGTGACTTCTTAAGGTTGTGCATAGACTCCAACATTTTAAATTGCTTAAGTTACTGTTTCAAAAATACCAATCTATGAAAAATAAGGAGTGTCAAATTTCAGTCTTTCATTAATTTGATTCAAAATATGTTCCTGTAGTTAAAGAGAACTACACCATTCTTTTTATTTCTCTCACTTTCTTATTTTCAAGACAGTTTTTATCTTCCAGTGTAAAACACATCTAACAAGTTTTAAGCATAGAGAGAATTGAAACAGGCTAGTCATAAACCTTCAAAATGAGATTTATAATGAAAACTCCCACTTACACAGATTGTAGTGCAAAATTCAAGCATAATATCAATCAATACAGTATTTCATGTTCAAAATCAATCCATTTTATAATATTGTAGTTAGAGGACTGCAGGGATAAACCTCCAGGATTCTTGGTGACCAGAGGCCAATCTTTAAAGAATAGCAAATGGGGTTTGTTTAGGATATCAGAGGATCTACCTCTTCCCTAGGCTGCACAGAGCACCCCTGCACTGTGCAGCTGCTGCAGCATCTGCAAGTCACCCTTGATGGATATTTTGTATGGAAAAACAGCACAGACTCGGCATGTTTGTTGCTCTCCCTTACCAGTGAGGTACCTGTGTGTAGTCATCTCAATTCATATGGTTTGCTCTAGTGACTCCACTGTTGGCAAAGCCTTTCTCCCCATCCAGACCTAAATAGGAGCCCTGCTCAGCACTGTGAGCCCTGCCTAGCATCCTGCTGCTCCTGCAGCCTCCTGCCCAAGATGCATCCTGCCCTGCTCCTGCCACTGCACCAGGCCCTCTGCTGCACAAACTCTGTGTGCCCCCAGCATTCTTAACACAGCTGATTCCATGCATGGCCAAAAATGGGTATTCAAAGCTTTTGGGGAAGGCTGCAGGTAAATCAGGTACTCGGAGCTTAGGGCTAGCAACTGTGTTGCAAGCTGAGTAGTATGGGATGCTTTGCTGAAGTACTAGGTAATTGGTTCATGGCATAAGGTGGAATACACAAATTCAGCTTTCACTTATAAAAAGACAGTCTCCCTGAATGTGAATAAAAATTACAGATTTTAACATTGTGGTTTGGAGGCAGAGAAGTCTAGAGACTGAAGCATATTGGTTTTGATCTCCTTCATTTATAATAACTTATTTTATTCTTGAGGCAAGCAATATCAGATACTGTAGGTATAACCACTAATCCTACCACAGACTTATGGTTTTGAGGCATAGACCAACATGCGCATTTTTGAATGGATGAACTATGCTTTGTCGGTACATTTTTCCTCAGACACCTGTTCTATTCTTCTGTCTTGTAACCTGCTCACTGAAAGACTTGAAAAATTAGACTCAATATGCCAATTAAGTGTTTTGAGTGGGTCTGGGGATCCTGTAACCACAGAGTTTAATACACCATGGGTAAGAAAAATCCAACTGGCTTTGTAAATTAACCTGAGTTTGAGCAGATGTAATTCTTGATATAGAATAAGAATTTTCAGATACGTTAGCCACAGTGGGTCAATACAGACCTTTACTGGGATGGTGCTATGAGATCAAAATAAAATGGAACTAGAGAGCCTTACCTGTTAAAATCATCCAGTTTCTGAAGGTGAAGTTTCATAATAAAGCAATTTTACACGCTGAAAATTAATGTGAGTCATCATCAGATTTTGACTCTTGGGTAAATGTATAATGAAGTCATAAATGTTACTGGAAACATTTTGTAATACTTCTAAGGGCTCTGCTTTAAGCCATGGACAAAGCCTGCATTTGCAAGCATTAATTTAATTTTTTGTGTCCTGACTTTGCATGTATTTGCATAAACAAATACAGTGTTAAAGAACTGGAAGGTGCAAGTGCTTGTTACAGATGCATTCAATTTTTTCTGGACTAAAGGGATCCTGAAGCTAGTCTATTTGTAAAAATTACTTAATTTTAACAACCTTTCGTTGTACTTTTCATTGAAACAGTCATAGAAATGAAAAAATATATATATCATTAATATTTTCAAATGGCATCATATGGTAAAAGTCAATCCAGCCATTTTTTGTTGTAGAAAAACCCAGTGTACTGTGAAAGTTCGATTTCCTTAAATCAGCTACATACTAATTGATAAACAAAGATAATATAGACAATATTTAACTGCACCACTAAGTTTACTCGTTCAAATATTATTTCAAAGCATAAAGCAAGTAATATGAGCTTCAGTTATTTTCTGTCAAGAGGTGAAAGATTAATTTTTATTGATGCTTTGCTTATCTGCATTGGTTTTGGCAGAAGGAATGATATAATGCTGTTTTCTGCTTCTGTTATTTGGGTTTGGTTTTTTTTTTAACATGGTTTGTTGATAGTAGTTCATGAAGAGTCCAAGTTTGAAAGTTCACATGTAAAACTGGCAAGTGATACCACAAAAAAGATTTTTTTTCCCCAGTGAAACGTCTTTTTGTTGGGTTTCGCGCTTGGGATTTTGGTTCTTGTTCACAACAAACAAGTTGTACTTTAGGGGAAAAAAATCACAGCTGAATTTTGTTAAAAAAAAGAGATTCTAAACAGTCTTCCAGGAATTAGGGAAGCTGAGGGTTTTAAATATTTTCAAAAATTGAATGTACTATGTAAATGAATACCATAATCAGATCAGTGTTCTTTGTCTCACCATTTAGGGGTCTTATGTTCAGCCTGCACTGCCATTTATTATGTGATACGCTGTTACACAATTGCCTTATAAATATTGGCAACTCTGCTCTTGCAGAAAGGGTGATTTTAGTATAAACTGATTGGTCTCCAGGTATTCAAAGAACATTTTTATTATTTGCATGGAGAATCTGAATAATATTTTCTTTTTCTCTCAGGAGAAGCATCATGAATCACAGAATCACAGTATAATTTAGGTTTGAAGGGGTCCTTGGAGATCAAGTGATCCCAGCCTCAGCTCAAAGCAGAGCAGACTTCAAAGCTGAAGCAGGTTGCTCAGACTTTGTCTAGCAAAGTATTGAAAATCTCCAAAGAAGGAGGTGCTGCAGTTTGGGCAGTGTGTTCCATTGTTATTTTGAAAATGTTTTTTCTTGTACCCAACTGCAATATGGCTTATTGCAACTTGTGGCCTTTGCCGCTCTCCCTTTCCTTGTGCACTGCTCGGTAGATTGCCCTTAGGGAGCAGTCGGCTTCAGCTAAGTTCCCTCTCTCAGCTTAAGCTTCAGCAAACTCAGGTGCCTCAGCCCCTCCTTGTACATGATGTACTCCAACCCTCGGATCATCTCAGCGGCCTTAATTTGTAAATATCCATCTCATACTGGGTTCAGGAGGAAATCAAAACTGGTTTCTGCATTCTTGATGTCATCTCGCTGGTGTGTAGTAGAGGGAAACAGTCACTTCCCTCATCCTGCTGACTCCACTGTTCCTAAGGTAGCCCAGGACAGTGTTTGTCTTCCTGGCTGCTCAGGCACACTGCTGACACACACACAACTCATTGTCCATCAGAATTATTAATGATGATATTTCCAGATGAATTTTAGTATCTGGTGTATCTCAGTAGTAATGCACAGTGATGAAGCTCTTTCGGCATTTGCACCAATACTTCCTTCAGTAAAAACACTTAAATGTAATGATTTCTTTGTTTTGCTCCCCTATTGAACATTAAACTAATCTTAAACCTGAAATTTTTACCTTTTTGTGCCTGATTCAACAGCCTCCTGGAGATATTCTCCTGGCTTATCATTCCCATTACTATTGCTACACAAACAAAACTTCAGTTGTTATTGGAAAGGCTGGGTTTGCCACCCCAAGTCCTGTAAATTTGCAGTGATTGCTTCAAATGTTCATGCCTGTAGTTTGGCACAGAAATTAAAATGGCCCTTTTTTTGAGTGGTACTGAGAAAGTGTAATTGTCTTTCTTGCCCAAACAAGAGCTAATATTTTAACTTCAAATGTTCTCTCATATTTCAGTACTGAGGAGATTCTGTTTCAAAGTCACTGCTCATGAAGTTTATGGAAAAGTATGTTGTTGCTTATATCCATAACAATGTAGGGGTGTATTTTGCTTTTCACTCAGCCTAAAAATTGAGCAAGGATCTGCACTGTCTCAGCTGTGGCTCAAAAGAATGATTTTCACATTGGTAGCCAATTCTGCTTATTCTGTAAAATGTGTGCTGCTTCTGCTACCCCCCAATTTGGTCCAGGTAAACTGGAAAATTTGAGGCTTTCCCCTCATCCTCACCCTGTCTCCCTGTTCAGCAGCCACCTGCTGGGAGCATGGACAAGGTCGGGCATGCAGGTGCTGCTCCCTGCCCTGCAGCTACAGTGAGGGAGAGACTGTGCTGATGAGTGTTTGTGTGAGCGTGGGCTTGGTGAATGCTCCCTGTGAGACAGCTCCAGGCGCAGGGGAAGGGGAGTCAAGAGGTAAAGGCAGGGGTCTGGGTCCTGGCCATCAGTGCCCAGGGTGCAGTATGATAGCTGAGCCATTTTGTGAGTCAAATCCTGACAGTCAGCCTGTGTGGCGCCAGCAGGAGCCTGCTGGAGGTGGGATCCAGGAGCTGCCTGCTGAACTGACTGCTTTAATGGACAGTTCTACCAGACCAGACTGAAATGTCTCCAAGAGAGCCCTGGCCAAAAGCTGATGAAACCTTCTGCCTTAAGTGGCTTGATAAAACTGTGTTCTGGGGAGATGATGCATACCAAATTAAGTTCAGGTCTTTTCCTTGCTAAGTATCTACCATGGCACTATCAGCATAACTTCATGAGATGATCTAGTCTTTTTATGACCTCCTGCGAAATACAGCATTTTGTGTTCTGTATTCACCAGGTATAATCCTGACTGATGTGCTGTTCAAGTGTGGGTAATAAAAGCCTGTGCTGTTGGTCTCTGTGGATTTCTTCAGTAAAGGGTGCAGCATAAGAAATGAAAATAACATACTTTCTTTTATGAACTCATAAAAATAGCTCTTCAGAGGGTCTTTTCTTTTTTAGTAGACCTTATGCTTCAGAGGCTGTCATACCTTTTCTTGCATGATAGCTCATTACATGTATTTACATCTGCCAGATCACACAGTCACTCATGCTTCCAGTTTTTTGTCACTAAATTCACAGGATCGCTAATTAAAAAGCCTATTACACCATTATTGTTTTTTGGAAAGCTGATGATTCTGCAGCAAAGATTACATAGTTATGCATCTGTTCACATCAAAGAGACAAGGTGTCCTCAAGCGAGAAGCTACGTGCTGGCATTTCTGGCCGTCAAGAAATTCCTTTTAAGATATCTCACTGTACTGAATCAACAACAGAAAGCATGTTATTCAACACAAATAAAATATCTATTCAGTGTATTTGTGCATTTTGAGTTCATATAAAATGGTTCTCCTGAGTCACCCAGGCGGGGCTTCCAGGGGAGAGCAGCGCGGCGATTTAAAACGGCCCTAGGGAGCACGGCGAAGAGGAGCGGGCAAACAGGGGCGCGGCAGTTTGCGCAGGCAGGACAAGCAGGCAGGGCTGCTGGTTTACTGCTAGTGGGGTTTTTAGTTTGTTAATTGTTGTGGTTTGGTGGCTGGTTGATATTGGATTTTGGTTTTTTTAATAATGGTCTTTACAGGATCAAAAACTGTAGTTACTACAAATGTATGTAGCCAAATAGAACTCTTCAAAAAGGATGCGTCTGTCCAGACCCATTCCTGTATGGAGTGTTTGAGCTTATCAGCGGTACCAGGGGGCACTGCAGAAGAAGCATGCTTGTGGTGTGAGCAGGTGCTGCTTCACTGGTGGCTGAGCTTAGGG
>VZRJ01011344.1:0-31759 GCA_013397565.1 Ptilonorhynchus violaceus | reverse complement strand
CCAAACTATCCCTCCCCCCCCCCCCGAAAACAGAGTGGATACTATCCCTGGATACTCAATGTCCACACCACAACTGACTTAGAAAGTTTCATGCAATGAAAGATTGACACATGTAGTGTGAACACTGCTCAAAGAGAGAGACACTGAAGAACTACACTTTGAGATAGTCTGCTCTTAATTTGTAGTAAGTGAATAAAACAGCATACATCTAGCAGAGATACACTGGTAGTATTATGTGAGCAATGTGCATGTGGCTTTTTAACCTGACAGTAAAACCACCAGCTGTTTAGATTCCTCTAGCTGATTCTTGAGCATGTACACAGATTTGTATACTGAAGCACACCGTTTCTACCAAAAGTTATGAGTACTGTTGAAGAAATATTTACACTGCTCCTGTATTTTGTAGGAGCTTTAGACTTAGACTATCACAGGTAGCATAGCCAAAGGGCAATTTCATATTCCACTTTTTCAAATCCCTGTCATTATTCTTGGTTATGACATTATCTTGTAAGCCAAAAAAATGCTGTCAATATTAACTTGATTCTTTCATTCTCTGCACTGAATATTTTAGCGTATGCCTAAGATACGAGGCCGTATTTATGATGCCATAAAGGCATGGAGTTTTTATTTCTTTTTCCAAAACAATAAACACCATCTGTAATTCTCTAGGGACCATATCAACATAGGATCATTGCAGTTTCCAATGTTCTACACAATGGACTACACACAGATTAAAGCTGAATAGAATAAAACACTGAAAAACACTGAGGGAAGAAGGGAATCAATATCTAGCTCGCAGCAGATCTGGCTAAATGCAGCATGTAGAAGTGTCTATCATAATCTACTCACTTGTATTTCTTATTCTTCACACCTTCTGCACTGCTGCTATTTAATCTGTGCTCTTACTGGGCTGTCCTGATTCTAGAGCCTTTCTTTTTTGCTCAAACTCTCTTGGATGGGTAAATAATTTCGTAAAATTGTAATTTCTATTTGTATATATTACATTTCTGTACATATGCATAAACGTACACATATAACCCATTTTATTTGCCCCAGAAACTAACATTAATAGCAAAGTGGGGAAAGAAAGGTGTTGGTACTCATTTTTGCTAGGCAAGCTATGCAAAACAGTTGAAGCCATCATCATCATGAAACCCTATATCATACTTCCTGTATTATTTACTTTTTTTCAAGTCTTCTTTAATGTCACATATTACTCAAATTCACAGTTATTGTTTTAAGCAAATGGAAAATATTGTAAGAGCTGTCAACAAAAATAATTGTCTTCATATTCATTTTCCCCTGTGCCAAAAATTATAAAGAAACAACTTTCATCAATTATTAGAAAAAAATCCTATCTGGCAGTACTTCCACTCTGGTGGCATTTCTAGACTAATTATTACAAACATGAAACAAGATAAAATGAAACAGAACAGCAAAATATCCTCACCCTCTCCCACAAATCTACATAATGAATTTCATGTAAGATAGGGTTACTTTTTCTTACCTTCAGCCATTTATCGACACACTTGGCATGGAACTCGTGGTTACAGGGTAAGACTCTAAGTAGCTGCCTTGACTCAAAATCACACATGCACACCACACATCTAAAAAAGACACCGAAGTTCAAATGTATCTGCTATGTAAGAACAACAAATATGTAATTCCATACAAAACCTTACACTTATGACTGCAACATGGTAGCTATTTTACTCCTTCAGTAGCTACAGTGATGTGCACCTGGCAATGTAAACTGAGAAACTGAACTGATTCTGTGGGCTGTTGTGGGTGTTTTGTTGCCTTTTTTGTACTGTGCTTTCACATGACAAAGTAAGTTTTCTTGCTCTTCTGACCTAGCTGAAACTGCAAGCTAAAGAAATGAAAATCAAACCACCCAAATTATGGACCTTTGAAAGAGACCAGTATACTTACAATGTCTGCTCTGACTGGTGATTGTTTGGATTGAACCTATAGGATGGAAGCTGCTCAATGTCTGCTTTTGTTAATCCCCGTGGTTTGGCTTCTCCCAGACGTTCTGCCAAATTCAGCAGTGCCTGTAAAACATGGAAACTAGACATGTAAAAATTCACTGATCGAACAGACTCTGGTTCCGCTAGTGCTGGGGCTACCATCACATCTCACTACCCCAGCTGCTAGTACAAAACACCCTTCTATCATGAAATGTTTAGAACTTTAGTTCTCCCATACAATACAAGCTCCTTGGAAAGTCTTTCAGAACTCAACTTAACTTTGTAATTATGTAAGATACTATATTTGGGATTTCAAAACCTCCAGGACCCAACTTCCAATTAGTCCTGTGACTGCATGCACAGCTCAGTAAGTAATTTGCTTCTGAGGGATCCCCTCACCCTGCTATGATATTAACAGTGCTGGTAACCAGAAAAAAATTGTCAACTGATTTCCTTCCTCAGAATATGTGAGTCTGGTCTTGTGAGAGAAATCATAAATTTAATGAGACAGTTTCTGATTTCCACTCCATGTCTTGGGCTAGTTGAATTAAAACATGGAGATTTTATCCTCAATCTAGAAAACCAATACATACCATCAAACTTTAAGTGCTTTATTTTTCTGCTTTTTGTTTTTTTGTTAATTTTCTATAAGCCAAGCATTGCAACTAAAATCCTCTCATGTATATAATTTGCAGTCTGTCATGTATTTAACTAACACTCCTTCATGAGGGACCTAGGAAACACTTCATCATAAATGTGATAGAGAATCAATGCACAGGAAAGAGCCTATGAAAGCTGCAAATGGCACTGATTTCTTACACTATTGAACCTACGGCCCAAATTCTCAGAAGACATTGCTTCTTCTGAACTACCACAGAAGTTATTACAGAAGTGCTCATTGTTAAACTGAAGATGTCACAGAGATCTTAAGGGAAGCATAGGCAAAGAGATGCAAAAGTCAGGGTTGATGATGACTGACTGAAGAGAAATCAAATGGAATCCATTAGCTTCAGAACCAGCAAAGACAAAACAGCTAGAACTGCCCCATAATTATCTATGATATTTAAGAGGGTTCTGCATCTCTAGATGTGAATTACCATTCCGTCCTGAGGTCAAGAAGAAAAGGCAGTAAGGCAGGTTTATAAACATTACATTTAGATTAATTAATCCTATGATATTAAAACTATTCTGAAAGTTACACACACAAAACCAGTAACTTACCCTTTTCTTTTGAAAGTGCTTCACTTCTGTTTGGTATTTAAAATCAATTAAAATTTGAAAGGAGAAGAGTAACATGTAGAACATAAAAGTTGAACAATTTAATGATTACTAGTCTGGAAAGGTGGATTCTGGGAAAGAGCAATAGACAAGAAAGAAAGCTAAACACTTCTAATATCCAGTATTACAAAAAAAAATCTGAAAGGACGGTTTTTGAATTCTGTCTTCAGAGACACTACATTTATTCAAAAGGCAAAACCAGGATAAAAAGCAAAATATAATAAAATTTTATGTATTGCTTGAGCTACCATCTGTTCTTTACAAGTAGTTGTAGTTCACACACCAACCTCATAGTTTTCTACCTCTCCATCTTCCACATCCAACTCAAAGCTGAAAGCTGGTCCAACTGCAGGTGGCACTGGGAGCATTGATCTACCATGAGAGCAAACAAGGATAAGGTTCAGCATCTTGCTGAAGGAAAGCACAGAAACATCTGGCAGAGGTAAAGTTTTTGATGCCTCTCTAATCAACACGTTTTCAGAACTGGCAAAAATGTTATGTTTGAAGTCAAGAACAGACATTTGAAGTGAAAGAGTCACAGGAAAAAGCTTCTTCTGCCACTTCCTTATATTGGGAGTGCTAACTTTTTAATTGCATGCATGTCTCACTTGGTACTTTCAAATAAGCTCAGTTTTATTACAAAAACTAATCTCTTAATTATCACAGACTATGGAGAGCTAAAGCTGACAATAAATTGACATTCTGATTTTAAATATGTTTTATTTCTTTAAGTGGATAAAAGACCATCAAAGAGGAATGCTAAGTTAATTTAGCTCTCCAACACAAAAGTCTTGCAGTTTCTGCAAGCCTAAAACACACCATGAAGATAAACAGGATTTGCTACTGGACAATCTTCCACACTGAAGGCAAGCACAAATTCACTTTCTCATGTACTGTGATGTTGGTTAAAGCAGAATCCCTTCAGATGGAGAGATCAGAGAGATGTTCTTCTGGTTGTATATTCAGTAAGTCTTTTTACCCCCCAAGACAGTACTATGGGTCAAAACTTCATCCACAGACACGGAAACCACGAATTCAAAGCACTAATACAGTAGAATCCCACTGAAGTCATCAGGAATTACTGTGCCACATCACGTCCTCAATGGATAGGCAAGAAGCTATGACATTACTCTCAGATTGCAAGATGCAAAGTTAAACAACTTTGCTGAATCAGATTTCTGGTGCCATTTTCACATCATGTCTAACATTGCACAGAGAGAAACTACAGATCTGGTGTCAATGTTTGATTATTTCCTTGTCAATGTCACCTTTGCCACCAAAAACCTTAATCTTTGTTTTCCAAACATTTAATTTTTTCTTCCAGTACAGAACACAGAAGACCAATACATCTCATGTCATAGACCCAAACTCCCTCACAGACAGTCTACTATAACATTCTACAGATAATTCCTAAATGTTAATTGCTCCAGGAACAGCTAATCAGAGGCAGAACAGAAATTTGACAGCTGTAGCAGACTAGCACTTCAGCCAACAAAGAGTAACACATTACAGAAGCTCCCCCCCTTGTGTTTCATAATTAAGAACCAAACCAAATTAATTTATTCCATAAGTGAAGATTCCTCCAACTTGATCCTACAGTGTAACCATGCCTCTGTAAGAGAATCACAGAACTATGACTTAAAATCTGTTGAAGATTTTCCCAAGAGTTCAGAAACAAGAGGCTACTGTGCCTCAAAATATCTGCAAAACTACACTGGACAAAAACTGTTCACTCGTATTTTTCCTTGCTCAGTGGTCCAGATTATTCAAAATAGGCTGAAAAGTTTACACAGAAATGGAAGTTTTCCTCCAAGACAGGTGAAATATGCCTGGTCTCTAGTAGAGGCCAACCCTCAAAAGTGCCAAGACGCTTGCTGACTTCTAAATAGCCTACATGGGAAGCAAATGTACTTTTCACTTACAGCACATAAGGTAATAGGCTGGGATGGTAAGGGTGTGGTGGTATTGGCTGCTGTGATCGGTATCTGCTGCGCCCTGTGAGTCTTCGAGGCATAAAAGGTGGGTAAGGCTGCAAGAAAGAAGAAAATAAGCTTCAACTGAAACTTGTGAAACTTGTGCTTGTCAGCACAAGACAGACATGGACATACTGGAGAGAGTCCAACAAAGGGTCACTAAGATAGGACTGAAGCATCTCACGTGTGAGAAAAAGCTGAGAGAGCTGGGCCTGTTCAGCCTGGAGAAGAGAAGGCTCGGGGGGATCTAATTAATGTATATAAATACCTGAAGGGAGGGTGCAAAGAAGACAGAGCCAGGCTCTTTTCAGTGGTGCCCAGTGGCAGGACCAGAGACACTGGGCACAGACTGAAACACAGGAGGCTCTCTCTGAACATCAGGAAACACATTTCTTGAGTATGAGGGTGACTGAGCACTGGTACAGATTGCCCAAGGAGACGGTGGAATCTCCCTTCCCAGAGATATTCAAAAGCTGGCTGGACGCAGTCCTGGACACCCAGTTTTAGGCTGCCCTGCTTAAGCAGGGGGATTGGACCAGATAACGTCCCTTTCCACCTCACCCAGTCTGTGAATCCATGATTCAACAACTTCTGTTCTTAATCTCTACTCTCAATATTGAAATCCACTTTCAATAAAGCATTATTTAAAAAATCCAGCCTCTGCTCAAATCCAAAAGAAGTTCAGCCTCAATTTGAAATTACTATTCCCATCTATAATACATGATCATACCAATCCATGTGAAAAAGTGGTAATATGAAACAGAAATCCTTGCAAGTTCTTGTGGTTTTAGCCTATAGGCAGTATAGTTTGGTAAACAGGACATCAACTGCTGACTCTCTTGTAAATATAAAAACCCAGGTGCTATTATGCAGGCCTGTGCACAAGCAGTTGAGTAAAGAAGCCCTTAAAAAAGCATTTAAAAAAAGAATTTTAAAAAAGTGTCTTTAAAAAAAACTCCGAACTCTCTAACTTTTAAGCAGTGGTATATGTTTACACTTATGTTAAAGGCTTGAAGCCTTTCAAGTGTATGTGGAAAGTTTAATCAGTACAGTTTCTGCAGCTGGACCACACCTGAAGAGATACTCAAGCCTAAAGCTTCAATGCATTCATTCCATGGATAAATCAGGGCCCTTTTTGCCATCCTTTTTTTACGAAAAACGGTTTTTGTATTTTCTACAACTGAAATTCATGTACCCCTACAGAATTCACATTTGAGGGCCTTGAGACATTTTTCTGAAACAAAGAACACTCTAAGTCTTTACTAACACATTTTTCCTCATCCATGTTTGAAATTTGAAAGCACAAAAGCCCAACACCCCCAATGACTAACCTAAAATCCCCTAATTTTCCAATAGAAACATTATAATTAGGTAGCCATGGTCACACATAGAATTAACATACGAACATAGACACAATGCAAGACAGCCAGATTCCTTTAGGTTGGAAGTCTCAAACTAGCCATATCAAATATTAATTTTACTGCTTTTTGAGTTCTGCAATCCAAAACTATAATTAGAAACTGTTGTGTTCACTGAATGAAAGAGACTCAGAAATGCAGCCATTCCATTATAATGTTAATATAAATAAAGCTTTAGAAAGCTTTAGTATTACTTTATAAAAGGCCACATGATTACTTGTAATATATCTCTATTCTACTCCTTAGCAATAAAAAACCTAGAGCTGAAGCATCAGCGAGGACAAATGCTACAATCTGCAAAAAATGGTATTATGTCCCCTATCTACTTTAACAACTGAACTTAAAAATGAAGAAAGTCTGACTCCAAGCAAAACATTTGTGATTAGACCAATTCACCTAACAAGCACACTGAATAAAATACAAGCAGTGTATGGAAGCTTTCAAGAGTGTTTCACAGTGCCTTGAAAATACTTTGTACGCATTTGACTAGGTTCTGTGATTTCATGGAGACTAACTCAAGACAAGCTATTTGTACATTCTACAGCCACAGGGCCTAAAATTTCATTCTTATTTAAAATTTAAATAACAATATGCCTCTAAAACCTCTGACAACTCGATGCATGCAGCAAACAATAAAAAATTTCAGCACCTATACTTGGGATCTAGCTATTTCTCCCAGCATCACACAGGCAGGACAGGGGGTTTCTTGTTTGGTTTTTTTAAAAAAGCAACATGCACAAAACAACAACAACAAGCCCCTCCCCCCATTTCAGGACTGATATAACTGCAGATTGAAGTACAAGACAAAGATCCTAGAAGTAGCACCACTGGACACACCACAGAAGCAACAAAATTCAACAGACTTTATCTTGCACCACTTTTATTTTTATTTTGTGCTGCTGCAGTTGAACTGCCTGTAGATCTCCTGAAAGCTGGCTTAAATCAAGCTTTATAACACGGCTATCTTTATAACATGGTGTAGTCTAAATTATGGAAGCACTCTATACAATTGCTTGAAGAGAAGAACTGTTTTTAAAGCATTCTAGCTTTCCTGACTTGTGGAAACTCAACATATGATGAAGAATTAACTAAAAGTGACAACTGCTTTTCTAAACTGTACTAACCAGTTTCTGCAATAGAAGTCCTGGACCATGTGACAACATGGAAAGTTTTCTAAGTAAATGCTGCTGCACTCTGCAGATGATGTTTCTGGAAATAATTTGTTGTCATTAAATTACCCCTAATTTGATTAACACAAGCTTAAAGAAAATACCACAGTATGTACCTATTCCAATAACAGAATACTACTACAAAAGTGTGACCTTTCAACAAATAATCACCAAAACGTACTATAGAATAAAGATCAAGAATGTTAATGCAGCATGAAAGAGAATGTAGCATAGAAAACAATACTTACTACACCAAATGACACCTCCTGGTGTAATGGATCATGGGCTAAGAATTGAAGAGGAGCTGAGGGAGGCAACGTTGGTGGATGGGCTGAGGGAGGGTATGTAAAACCTCCTACAGGAAGATGTTCTCCAAGCAATTCTACGTCATTTTCTATCCTTTGAAGTGGCTAAAAAAAACCAGAGATAGCCTTTGTTGCAATAATAGAGATGAACTTTTTCCCCAGTAAAGAACTGCAGTCCCAGCTGTATATTCTGTGCTGCTGTGATCGGTTTTATAGTAACTCTGCGAACAGTTCCTAGGTCATTAACACTACCCAAAAAAGCAAAGAAAACACTACACATTTGATATAAATTCACCTTTTCCAGCTAGCCATGCTTATAGATCAGGAATTTATGCGATCTAGCAAATATAGGAGTGGCTGTAATTTCCTGTATCTTGCATTTTTCAGGACAAATATTTGCTCTCCTTCTTGCCAGGCTGCTCTCACTGTATAACTATGTGTGAGAAAAAAATAAACAACTATAGACAAGAACTGAAATTGTGCCAGAAAAACTGAAAAGTGGACAGGAAACATGGTGGCTCCAGTGGATTAAACTGCTAATGATACCCAGTAATCAAGCAGATGCTTTCCTAGGAGGGTCATGCGAGCAGTCCTAATGAGCAGCCCAGAGGTTTCAGAAGCATGAGATTCCAGTTTAGTTTTGTAGTCAAGTCTATTACATCAGTCGGGTCCAAAAGTGCCCAAGAAACAACCAGGAATTCTCACTGTTTCATAAATACAGCCTTCTGTTACTGACACTGAATTCCATCATTTCCAGAAATTCAGCTAAGAAAGCCACCTTGTGGAACCAAAGGAATATTCTGTTTTCCTGTCATGAAGAGCAAACTTTATTCGTCAGACATTCTTAAACCACTACGAAGCAAACTTTTTGCCAGAGCTGAAAGCTGACAGGCAAGCCTAGTTAAACACCTAAGTAGCCAACTCAGATGAAAACCTGAGTCCATGCATTTTCTAAAGCAAAGTCTTACAAAGACTACTACCACTGAAAACCACTTTGTTATGATGATGGAAGCTGTTCTCCCCTCGCTGTCATGAGGTGATTACAACCCTATCCACACCTGAGACATGGCATGAAGGAGTCTCAGCAGTGTTTGCAACAATAAAGCTATATCCTATTTCTGCATTGCTGAAATATCTGCATCTTCTACTCAGAGGGGTAAACAAATGGACAAGTACTCAGGGTCACATTTTCCCATGTTTGCATAGTCCCTATCACTAAGCCAAATCTGCTGAAGCAGACAGCACCAGTAACTTTCACAAGTGTGACAAAAAATGTTCTAGGAAAAGGACCGGTCATTTAAAAATTAATCAAGAAGTAATATAAAGGAAGCATGTAATTAAAGTAACATTCTGTGCTTTCTTCTTTCTCTGCTAAGCTTTTCTCTGAGATGCCTACTATGCTTACACAACCTCCTCTGCATTCTATTCTGCTTCCTGGGAAAGAAATACCTGATGGTGAAGGAAACACCCATCTTTCTGAGAGAAGTAAAAGCCTATAGAGAAATATCACAGACAGTGATGAAATCTGAAGTGAAACACCAAACTTCAAAAATATTTTTTCATCCTCATACCAAGTGGTTACAGACTTGAAAGAAAACCCTTCTGTTTCCTCAGTCAGGTATCAGTACTACGTGCCCATCCAGCCCACCAGCTCTAAAGAGAGTGCAGTAAGAAGCGTTACTTACCGATCGTGACTGCTGTGCTTGGAAAGGAACGAATTGTCCTGGAGGAGGTAAGTGAGAAGGGTGGTGTGTAGAGATATGAGGAGGATGCAAAAGGAATGGGTCACTAGAAATGAGGGGTGGAAATGCTGCATATGGTACAGGTAGGTGTTGGACTGAGCACGCCTGAAGCATCTGAAATAAAATGAAAACAATATATTTTTGTCTCTAGCACAAACATTCCCTATACAATATTCCATATTTTATGTATTTATTATGGAAAGATAAACTTATAATAGAACAGTTCTTTTGCTTTGTTGGAAAAGCCTCCAAAAGAACACAAATAATAACTTTCAAATACGCAAGGAACAGCGATTAGTACGGAACAGGTTCTAGAAGTAACGTAGTGTGACATCTGCTAGGTGCTCATAAGATCACCAGGAGTTAGCACTTTTAATACTCCAGGATTAGACAGGTTCCTAAGTGATGAGCAGATACATTTATTCTAGTTCTTTTATTTTTCCCACATATTACCATCAAAACAACATGCCAAAGCAATGGCCTTGCAACCACTTTAAGCTCTAGATGCAGCAGAGGTACTCTCAGCTATCCGATTGTGCCCAAAAACCTCTGTTGCTTCATATACTATGAATAATTCATACAGTCTGCTCAGTTCTGCACTTCTAGGTGAGTCCTGTGCTCTAAAAGCAACTCCCTAGTGACAGACACTACAGGAAATAGCCCTTTTTCTCTCCTCCTTTAAATTCCTGACATAAAAGCAACTTTGGGCACTTAAGTTTGAACAATAAAAAGATGAATGCACTGCAGGGGAACAGGAATGTGCTTTGTGGCACTGTTCAGTTTTACTTCTACCTTTAGATATGGAGGAGCAAGAAACCTGCATTATCTTTTTTCATGCTCTTTGATCCATCATGAGATGTCAGGTATTATTACACTTTTAACAATTAAAAGAGCAATTAATAAAGATATTCATTATCAAATCTTAAAAAGAAAGTTACCCAGTTGTGATCCCTCACGTTTTTTGGTTTTTTTTTTAGTCATGTCACACAGCATACACTTGCATATTGACTATAATGGCATAAAATGGTAAAAGAATCTAATTTAAAATCATATTTCAGTAGTGGAGTAGGATCTCAGATCTCATTTTGTTGTGATCATGACCAAACATAAATCTTCACATGCACCAAAACAGTAGTAATTAATTTGATCTATTATTTCTCCTTAAATACTGACCATTCTTTTCCCTCAGTTACTACACCGTTTTTCTGAAAAAACAAATACTATAGACAAGTGTTTCTATGGTTATAATACATTTTTATTGTATTTTACTATATTGAAAACTGTCCTCTGAAATAGCTGAAGATAAATTTGCAGGTGGAACATCACACAGTACTCTTCAAAACATGAGATTCTTTGGAAAACATCAAAAATGGATTCTATATGGTAAAGATTACTACAGCTCCTATATATTCTTGGAGCTGTTGGAATGTTTGGAGCATGTTTGGAATGTCTGGTTTGTGGTATACCCATGTCACTTTTTTAAGCTGGAGCAAATGAGGCCACACTAACTTCCAAGTAGAAAGAAATGAGCATTACCTGTTTACTCATTCAGGCTTTTAAAAAGTTCTTCTGTTTGAACATATCATAGAACAGCCTGGGTTGGAAGGCAACCCAAAGATCATTTTGTTCCAACCCCCCTGCCCAGCCTACATCTTTCACTAGACCCGGCTGCTCAGAGCTTCATCCAACCTGGCCATGAACACTTTCAGGGATGTGGCACCCATAACTTCTCTGGGCAACCTATTCCAATGCCTCACCACCCCCACAGTAAAGGATTCTTTTACTAACATCTAATCTAAACTTACCCTTTTTCAGTTTGAAGCCACTTCCCACCTTGTCCTATCACTCTATGCACTTGGTAAAAGTCTCTCTCCTCCTTTCTTGTAGGCTGCCTTCAAGTACTGGAAGTAGGGCACCCCAAAGCCTTCTCTTTTCCAGGCTGAACAAACCCAATTCTCTCAGCCTGTCTTCGTACAAGAGGTGCTCCATCCCTCTGATCATCTTGGTGGCCTCCTCTGGACTCACTCCAACAGGTCCATGTCCTTCCTGTCCTGTGGATCCCAGAGCTGCATGCAGTGTTCCAGGTGGGGTCTCACCAGAGCAGAGCAGAGGGGCAGAATCCCCTCTCTCACCCTGCTGGCCACGCTGCCTTTGATGCAGCCCAGGACATGTTTGGCTTTCTGGGCTCTGAGTGCCCAGGGCCCGGTCATGTCCAGCCTCTCATCCACCAGCACCCACAAGTCCCTCTCGCAGGGCTCCTCTCAATCTGTCCATCCCCCAGCCTGTGCTGATACAACCCAGGTGCAGCCCTTTGTACTTCGTCAAGTTAAACCACATGAGATTCAGCTTGGCCCACTTCTCAAGCCTGTCCATGTCCCTCTGGATGCCATCCTGTCTTTCAAAGCATTTTAAAACTCACGAAGGTATTTAATAAATGGCATTTGTTTACTTCATAGTTACATATGCAGGGAGAGAGAAAAATATTGTGAAAATAACAATAGGATATTGGGAAGTTCACATATGAAGCTGGCGAGCAAGCTGACATGCTGGAGAGCATGGACTGCCTTTGAGATCTATTTTTATAGGCTGGAGAAATTGGCTGACAGGAACTATGTGAAGTTGAAAGGCAAATGTCAAGTCTGGCACTGGGAGAGAGTAACTCCATGGAGAAGGACACTTTGAGATTAATTGGTTGCAGTCAGATTTGCAGAAAAAGAAGTGGGGTTCTGGTGGACAAGTGCACAATACCCACAGTGTACTCAGTCCAAAATGCATATGGCATGCTGGGCTGCATTGCTAAGAATGCAACTAGTGAAACCAGTGAAGTGATTCTGCCCGTCCATTCACAACTTGTGACACTAATCTCAAGTCCTGGGTCCAGTTCTGGGTGCCTCAGTGCCAAACAAAGACAATGACAACATGATGACCAGAAGCTTGGAGAACACTGCATAATGAAAGAGGTGGCAGAACTAGACTTGTTCTGCTTTAAAAAGAGAAAACTAAGCAAAAACCTTACCAGTGTGTTGAACTAGGTCATGAGAGGGGACAGGAAGAACCCAAGTCCTCCTCAAGGAGCAAAGTGAAAAAGGACAAGCACCAATGGGTCTAAGATGCAACAAAGAAAACTAAAGCAGACATGCAGAGGAAATTCTTCACCATGAAGACAGTCAAACACTGAAGCAGAAGCTTAGAGGTGTTGTGAAATCTCCATACTTGGAAACTTGTACTGCAGCAGGTGACCACCAGATGACCACCAGAGCCCCCTCTTAAAGTTAAGACTATTCCTCAGTTTTATACTCAAATAGAAGAAAGCATAAAGTCTGCCCGGTGATGTTACAAAAACTTAACCTTAACTGTTTATATTCACTTGCACTGGATCCATTCTCTCACTTGATTAAGTATTGTACATTCAAAACAATCAACCAGAGCGTTACTCCTATATGTACTTAAAGGACAGCTGCATTGTTGAATTACAAAACATTTTATGAACTGCACAGATAATATACCTATTCAAAGCAGAGGGTAAGACTATTAGTATCATTGGATGGATTTCCCTAAGCCCCAGTATAGTTTTAGATTTTTCTCTGTTGTTGTTTCTTGGGACATATTCCTTTCTTGCCTTGCTGAATTTACTATGTAAGTATTGTTCCAATCTCTGGGTACCCATTCTGAGATTGCTTTGTTCCACTAACACCACCACTAAACAGAAGAAAAAGGATGTCTCTCATGCTGCCTCAGGGATACACACCAGCTTATATGACAGATTTTCACCAATTTGAAGGGTGAGGGGAACTAATTCTCGCAAATACCCCAGATTTGCCAGCAGCTTGCTGCAGGCCTTGTTGCCTCTCATGGGGATAAATGGCACCAGGACATGATAAATGCAAATTGTCCTTACTCTTTAATAAGCAGCTAAAATAGGTGGGTCACATCAAGGGTTTTGTTTCAGTGCCACACAGGCTTATTCATGTCACAGAATGTGGTACAAGAAAAGCAAAGTTACGCACTGCTGGCAAATGCATAGCTGGCAGAGACCAACATTATACCAACATCATGAATGTTCACTGGACACTGTACATAGCATTATGTATTATATTATAGACTTATACTAGAAAAAAAAGATTGAAGCTGGTGAGGTTACAGAGAGCCACTTACTGGGGGAGGCACACTGCAAACTGGAAGGTGCTGGCCACTGAAAACCACTGAGCACCCTGGGACCTGCTGCGTGCTGCAGGCTGGAATGTGCTGGCCTGTGCAAAGTGGTATCCCATGCGGAGCCACAGTTGTCACTGTGTATGAAACAGGAACTGTGCCCTGATGGATCTGCAGCAAACGGAAAAAAAAAGTATTTAATAACTTACTGCAAAGTCTTAACAGTGTTGAACAGCACAGTGAGTAAGATAACAAGCTTTTACTTACATATCAGAAAAATAATATCTTCACAAAGAAAGTGTAAAAGGAGGCACATGGTTGTAATTTCTGTTCATTGAAATGTTTTTATCAATGGAACATTATTTATTGATCAGAAGTTTCCGGCAAGAGAGATTTCTCAGCTTAAAATGTTAAAATTTCAGGGGCATCTTAGTCACTCAGAAGCACCTCAGACTACTAAGTCTGCCCGCCCTCCCTTCTCTCCCTCAGGTTAAGTATTAGGAAATAAGAAGGTAGTATCTCGCACATAAAAGCTAATCTACAAGCAGCTCAAGAATTTTCTCAATTCTGAAGGGACTGATTTAATATTAATTCAGAGACTTGTATCTTTAAACAACAAAACAATTTTCTAGATTTTCTTTCTTCCAAAGAGACCACTCTTGATTCACTTTCAGGCCAATATTTAGGCTAAATTCCTAATCTAAGTAAGAGAACAGTTAACTAGAAAGCTGAAAAGGAAAAGTTAACATGACTAAGACACAGAAACCTCTAACTATCCAGACTCATATTAGGAAACCATGTAACCCAATTTTCTAACTAGTGGCAATCCCTAAAGTTCAATCATCAAACTAACATCCAAAGGTATTCTAAGCCTACAAACCACATGGGTTGGTTTTTTGTTTGTTGGTTTTAAGTTTCATTATTGTTTTTGTTTTGTTGGTTTTTTTAACACTAATCAAGAAATCTCTGATGCTCTAATAAAACTGAAAAGGCTTAAGAGTTAGGCAGCACAGATTAATTGAAAGTAATTATTTCAAAGCTCTCTCTTCCTTCATGATCAGCTAAAACAGAACCTGCTTATTTAAAATGGAACAAGAACAACTCATTAGAAAGGTGAGAATGGGTAAAGAGAGCTAAACAACCAAACTGGTAGTGTACAGTCAGACAAAAGACCAAAATACAACACAGATCAGGGAACAGAGGTTAAAATCTCAACCTCTGTATCAATGGCAGAAACCAGACTCAGGAGAGACACTGAATTCGACCCAGTTCTGGCTCTGCTGCAAAAATTGGGCATACAGTGCAATGCTATGTGGGATCCTGGAATGTTTATTGGTTTATTATGTTTATTATAATAATAATAAAAAATGACCTCTCAAAACATTTATGCCCCTAAATTGAAAAATATCACCATGGAAGACCTCAGTCAGTCTGGAAATACTGACTGACATCTGATCAGAAACAGTGTTTTGAAGGTAGAGGCAGTGGGATGGAAAACTGTTCAGCCAGACTTGTCATGATGTAAGCTTACAACATAAAGCAAGAGCATTATGTGATCTGCAGCAGTAGAACAGTTAAAAATATAAATTTGGGAGATGGCTGGAATGGCACTGGCTTCCATCCTTGCACTTGGTCCCAAATGCAAATACTTGCCTGCTGAGAACTGCTCTGCACGTGTAATATGACACACCAGTAGTATGCAGCTGCACTGAATGCAAACCAGCTTTTAAGCAGGAATGTTACAGCTGAATTCTGTGCACATGCAGTTTCAGATGTGCACATCCACATAGCCAGGTTTATTCATGGCTATGTAGCAACCACCGTACTTGTGCTGCAGTTAATTTAGCAGACAACAAAGGTTACCTCAACAGAATCACAGAATCATTTAGGCTGGAAAAGACCCCTAAGTTCATCAAGTCCGATGCCTGACAACCTTTTCAAAGAAGAAATTTTTCCTAATATCCAATCTAAACTACTCAGTGCAATTTCTTCTAGTCCTGTTGCTTGTTACTTGGGAGACCAACCCCCACCCGGTTGCAAGCTCCTTTCAGGTAGTTTTAGAGATTGGTAAGGTCCTCTCAGAACCTCTTTTTCTCCAGGCTAAACACAACCAGCTCCCTCAGCTGCTCCTCATATGATCTGTGCTCCAGACCCTTCACCAGCTCCATTGCTCTTCCATGGACATGCTCCATCACCCTCAATGTCCTTTTTGTAGTGAGGGGCCCAAAACTTCTTTTACAGGCCCGCAGTTACAGAATTCTGTACAAACTGCTGTCACACAGTGGAATTATTTACTTTCTGGAACAACTACATATATAATTTTTTCATGTAATTTAATGAGGAGTTAGTTAGGCTTGGATAGTTAATTTCATTATGCAACAAAACTATTGAGAGTTCTGTTGTTATGCAGGCAACCAATTATAGGCATTGTGAATTCTACTTCTAAATAATACATTTTAACTACTTAATGACTCCTAAGCTAAGGTGAGGTATTTCATGCGAAATAGAATACACAATTAATAAGTATCATATCACATCTTTATCACATGAAATGAAGTACAAAAGCAAAATAACTGCATTTCAAAGGTTTGAGATAAAGACCTAGAGAAATATGCCAATACATGCATTGACAAATAGTTAAGTATCGATCTTCTTTAATAGAAGTGTGAACTTTCTTTTGTTTTTTTTACAGTACCTACTGCAATGCTTCATTCACATAATACTCAACAAAAACCACCACTCTGTAAGAAGTCAAATAGAATTTAGTACTCTGTGACTTTCATTGTCAACTATTCGGTGAGAAGAGGAATCTAACATTTTAGGGAAAAAAAAAACCAAAACCAAACACCACATCTTCAACAGCCTTCTGTTTGTACTCTAAAAATGTTACCTGATCATGAAGGTCAACCATCACTGCATTCTGCTGTGGTGGGTGAGCAGCTGGGTGCAACATACGAGGAGATACATTCGGTGGGCGAAAGGCTCGAGGCTCTTCTATTGCTTGCTGCTGTCCATAGGAGAGATGGTGATAGTTTTCATCCTGGCTAATAGAATTATGTCTAGACAAACGATCTCTCCTTGTTCTCTGACGTCGAACAGGAGGACTGGAAATACATTAAAAAAATTAGAGGTTATATAAATGACACAAATCCTTCTTAATAACTAAAATCTCAAGAGAATCAAATATCAAGAAATTTTTTAAACTGGAAAATTTTACTAGAAGAGGTTTATTAGATCAGAATAAAACTTTTTACCGACAGAGTTGGTAAAAGCCTTATAAATGACACTTTTTTCAGTATGAAAATGCTCAGTAGAGCATAGCTTAATGCTGTTAGGGAAACCAAGAGAAGAACTCCTATGTAAATATTACCTTGTTAAAAAAATGACACTTTGATTGCTATAATAGTGCTCAAAAGTTAAGATAGCAATCTTAATAAGATTTCCATGCCTTTAGTCTTTCTAGGTAAAAATCTTTCATTAAACAATCACCCCAGATTTCCCCAGGGTCTTTGTTTCAACCACGCCACAGAATGGTTGCTTGCTTAGTGACAGCAGGCAAAGCAGTAGACTTCTCTGACGAAACAAATTAATTTTTCAGCTCTCACATGTCTACTACCTGAGTGCTTTCTAAAATTCTCTCCAGAGGATCCCAGGAAATTGTGGTTGTGGTATTCTTTCTTTTTGAGAGTGGAGAACTTTTGTAGATTGATTTAGATCAGAGCATATACTTCTTTTGAGCAACTGATCTACAGGTGTATGATTTGATTATGTATTATTATATAATTGTGTGTATGTCCTAAGCAGAGCTGCAACTACCTTGAGCCAAGACTTCTGTAAATCAGAGACGAGTGGCTCAGGTTGAGCACTCAGAAACTGATGCACACTCACTATAAGAAGTTTTGAACGAGTCACTTCTCATTTATTTGGAAGGGGAAAGATCCAAAAGCACAAAACAATCCTGCAGTACTTTCAGCACATGCCTTCCAACCTCTACAACACGTAAGTTACAGGTCCCAGAAGCAACAGCAAATTAAAGGTACATGGGGTGAAATGGTTTCCCATTTACAAAACAGGCTGAAGGAACCAAACTGCAGAGAAGAGACAAAAACAATCTGTGACCATTATTAGAACATGTCCTCTCCAACAGTGCATGGAAGAGAACTTCTATTATCGAATAAAATCAAATAAAGCTGAAACCTGTTGGCAAATCCCTGATATTTCTCAGGTTGAGTCCAACATTTGTTCTGTATGAAACAGACATACTCTGGGGAAGTGAGACCACACTACCAGCTATTCAGATGCTACTGTGAGTATATGATACAATGTCTCAAACCACTATTTTTCTACCCTACTTCACAGAGATTTTATTCCATTATTGCCTCTTTCAGAATTGGAAGAAATGCTAATTCATGACACGTCAGACAGGAGGCATAAGGCCGGGTTGTAACACAGCAAAGAAAAAACCAACCAAACAAAAAAATGCATACCTGCCTTTATTTTTACAAACTACCATGCCAGAACATACAAGCTGTGTTCTCTTTTAAGCACTGAGAACCTAAATTTACATTCTTACTAATGTATTTGTGTTAAATCCAGTTTCCTTTCCCAAGGTTTTTGCTGCACTCTCTATTGCTATATTAATACTAATATGACACAACTGCTACGTTCTCATTAGGTAAAACCGGCATACATAATTTCTAACCACAGAACTATTAATGCAGAAGAGGTTCTACTGTTTGGAGTACTAAGGTTGTTTTAAATCTGCTATTTCCTGCTATGAAACAGAAATGGGCTGAATATTTTAACATAAAAATGTCTGTGTGAGGATTTTTCTTTGGAAAAGCTTCAAAAATAGAGGAAAGTTATAAAGGCAGTTCCAGCACTTCAGAAGAACAGAAATTCTCTTAACCGGCATCAGCACTTAGACAAGGTGGCTTCTTAGACAAGGCAGTTCTCCTAAAACCAGTCTTGCCTCTGTCTTGGTTAAAAGGCCTGGCTTTACCTTTCTATGAACCCAGAATTACGAGAAAGCATAGCCAACAAAAGCTGGCAGAACTTCTGGAGTGTCTTTTTAAATGAACAAAGTATCATTCTCTGGCAAAAAGCAAAGCTGGTTTTTTTCCTATGCAGAATAACAAAGATACCATACTTTCAGTCAGCAAAATTCAGAGCATCTGGACATACAGAGCTTTATTTGCTTCCTGAATTATTGGAAATTACTTCAGAAGAATTACCAAGACACAAGTCTAAACTATTATTAAACATTAATAATGAACTTGTGCTTGAAGTCTTTAAAAAAATAGCCATAAAAAAATCCTCTGTTACTACATGCACAGTATAAACACAGTAAATGTCAGGTTAAAACAGAGACAGGATGAAAGTGTTGAAAAAAGTGCAGGAATTCCTACCCTTAGGTAAGAACAGCCATCAAAAGGTATCCATGAATGCAGAGTTAGTATGTGCAGATCTTAGTATTTCTAACAAGGGTGATTTCTTTGCAGTAACACATTCTTGAATCCCTTTAGTTCAGAATTACATTCAAGACAAGGAGGAAAGGAAGCAGATGAAAGGTAAGGCACAGCAATGGTACAGATCCCCCCATTTCACAATGACTGATAAAGATAAATTGGAATGGCCTTCTCTGTTTCATATAGGCATGCATCATGCTTTTACATTCAAAATTTTTCTGTACTATAGATAACTATCTGGTCAAAAACTATCATTCTGCAAATTCACACCAGGAGGCTATCTTTCTAAATGCAATATTTATTTGCTTACAATGAAGCCACAAAAAATTAAGGGACTGTTGTGCTAAGCACAGTACAAAATCACTGGTACCAAGAGGTAAGGTCTAAATAGTAAGCCAGGTAATAAAAAAAAAAAATCCAGGTAATAAAGAAAACCAAGACAGACTGTCCTGACCAAAAGGAGTCAACTGGTAGGATGAAAGAGTTAATGCTGATGACACTGGGACAGTGATGTCCACACTACACACACTTCTGAGGTTTTGCCTGCACTTGCCCTAGCCTGTTTCCTTGAGCTCAATGACCATTTGCAACTGGAGTGCATCTTTCATCTTATCTTAATCTGAAAACCTGATTAACTCTGAGACCATTCTGCGATAAAAAGAGAAAACAAAGCAGGGAAAACAGGAAATTTGCTTCAAAAGCATATGCATAACCTCATCTAAAGCATTAATAACAGAGGCACTCAATGATCTTAAGGAATCAAGCTTTTGATCCATTAGAGTGTCTATTAGTTCTGATATGACTCCAGAGCACTTCTGAGACTCAAAAAGACTCCTGCAAAACAAGAAATATGTATATGTTGTTCTCCCTAACAGTCCTGTTCTAGAAGAGGAAACTGGGTGCAATGCTGTTCTGGAACTGACCTAGACTTAGCTCAAATGCAGCACTGCACGCAAGCTAAAAATGCCCTGACTCAAACGCAGGGAAACAAAGTACTGACACATTCAAATGTCTCCGATTAGAGCAAACCCTTGTGTTATTACTCAAGAGCAGGCAAGCTGGCCCAAAAAAAAAATAATGCTTTGTGTCCACAATGCTGCAGCCAACCTAAAAGCTCTTGTTCCAGACTGAAGATGGGTTTGCAGTGGTGTCTCCTGTACACAAATGGCTTACCTGCAAAAGCCACAGGCTGCTACCTCAGCAACACTTAGATGTATCAGACACTTGTCCCATGCACATTCATCTCTTACACATTTCCATTCTTATCCTTCATCCCACAGTATATCCAAACTGTCTAGATTCTGCTACCTAGCATTTAGCTTGTTAAGCATGTGCTGCAAAGAAACCAGGTAGGCTGATAAGACACCAAACAAAAATGACCAAATGCACATATTCTAGGCATCTCAGTTCAAACCATTTGAGGTAAAGATCACTTTGTGGACCAAACGCCCCTAAGAGAGCATCCCTGTACCAAACTATATAAAAGGTCTGATCTTCTGTCTTCACAACAACCCTCGGAGTTCACAATTTAACCTCTTTCCTAAGTCTGACAAGCTGCATTGAGGGCTGCCTATTTTCCATGCCACTGACTGAAAGCTTTCAAACTCATGAACTTGAAGCAAAGATACAAACTAGCATGCTCTAAAATCTCTTGCCTCAAAACTACTGCTGATCATTGTTGACAAATACGATTTGTGGAATCTGAAAAAAAATAAGTAAATATATTTAAGCCTAAATTTTATATTAATGAAAAAGCATAGACACTTCTTTTTTAGTAGAAAGCAAGCCACAGTATTTCTTAGACGCAAACAGAGACAGTGTATTTTAACTTGCATAAGATGACTCAGTATTTTTGAGGGAGAATATGAGGCAAGGAAAGCTTCTGTTTTGGATAATTTGTTTAACTAGAATAGTAAAAAAGTCTGTGGTTTTATGTTTTGCTAGACTATCATCCGTTCAGGCACTAGTTCCAATCTCTCTCTTCCTTGACCACTGGAACTTACTCCAAAATCTCTGCTTTGAGACGTTAATGAGCCATGAGCTAAAAACAACATGAAAATCTAACTCCTATTACATGTGAATCACACACCTCAGCAAACATTTGACACGATGCTAACCTCCTCATCTCCCCAGCTAGTATCTCTCATCTTTATTTTGATGTTTTTAAGTACAAAACTTATTAATTATGACTGCAATGACAATTATGGTACTACATCAGTAACTCTTAACACCTTTAAAAGTACCCTGATGAGAAAGAATTTTCCTTGCGTTTTTCTACATGCTTTCTGCCTCACTGCAGAGCGATAGAGAATTAGGCTGATAATAAAACATGTTTCGAGAACTTCTTTTCTCAAGCTAAATATTCACATAAATTATGAGAAGATGCAAAAACCTGAATTACTTCCAATAACTTTTCAGACACAACTGCAGAATCTTACAGCTCAAAGGAAACGTTAACATAATTACCATGAGTAATCTTGTCAGTGCTGCCCGAAATACATCTTCCTTGAGCTTAAATCACAAATCTAAGAACTTGTTTCCCAAGCTACACATCTTGCTTACCTCCTCCTGTTTCGTGCAGGTGTGTTGCATCGTTCCCCTGAGAAGTGGTGTTGGTTGGGTCGAGCCAAAGGAGGCTGCCTATTTGATGTCATCTCCCATGGTCGCATTGGTGGTGATGGGGCTGGTGATGCTGCTGTATAGTCAAAGACTGAATGGGAAAGGCGTTGTCGCTTGGGACTAGGACTGTCTTCGCTCTACACCAGTGCAAAGAAAATCAAAATAAAACAAAACCCACCTCCAGATGAGTAAATTACAATCCATACTTCAGTATTGCTTTGCAGCTAGCATTAGGAGTGACTTACTGAAGACTGCACTAAAACACCATGAAATTTAGCACCTGCAAGTAGTCACCTTTATTATCTTTATAAACACCGATTTTTGATGGCTCCCTAGGCCCTGAAATAATTACTACCAAATTATACTTTAGCAGCACAAAAATATAAAAATTCCAACATCCATGCAAAATCAAAACTATATCAGAAAAGAGAGTACCATGAAGAAAATAAGGCATAACCTATTTTACATTCCTCCTGCCTTAGCACTTTCAGGCTACAGGAGCATGGAAAGAAGTATAAACACAGACTTCACAGCAATGGAACCTGTACTAGTAATCAAGCAGCTGTCACACAGAACTTGCTCCTTGCATTGCATCCCTTTCCTATCATTTCCATATTTAAATAATCTAACATTTGCTCGGTACTGCAGCCTATTTTAATTCTGCTAGCTCAGCACAGAGATGCTTCATCCTTCTAGTTATTTGTGTAGTAACAGCCATTCATATACATAACCTGAAAAAAACACATCAATCTCTGGTTAAGTCTGTGTACTTCATTAATATTCCACAGGGACTACATAGTGCCTGAAGTTTCCAGCGCTAGTGATATGAAGGTCATTCACCCACTTCCAAGTAACATTTTCCCAGTTGGTTATGAACACAATTACTTTTCCTCTTCACTGTGTGTCCATGCTATTGAACAATTTAATAGAGCTGTCATTCTTCTCCTAAATTCCTACCAATGCCTATGAAGCCAGCAGCACATGCAATAAACATCCCTCCCTTTCACCCCACTATTTTGCCAAAATTAAAACACATCATGCTGTTAATAGGCACAACAACTGAAAATATAAAAAAGTACACGTCATACGTCAGAGATCACCAACTGAACAAACAAAAACTAAAACCTCACGAACTACCACTGGAACCATCCTTGACTCCAAACATCATGTGGACTTCTCTGACAGAATTCCTAGTGCAAACAAAATTGCGGTATTTAGTTGTTCTCCAGTTCGTCCCCTCACTCCACCACTTCCATTTCAGTCCACCACAGCATTATTTCAATTACATTTGCATGTAACTGCAGATATATGAAACAGAGAAAACAACTTGTCTGCAACGGCTCTGTGTTCCTGAAATGTCCCCCACATATTGTTAGAGGTCTCAATTCAGATTTAATTGCAGACAGGACTACGGACCTCTTCTGGCTCTTAGCTTTACAGGGACATTTAATTTTCTGAACGCTATTAAGGTGCTTCTTGGTAGATTTCCATCAACATATCATTTGTACTCCAGTGTTCTTTCCAGCACACTCTTTTTAAGAACCAGAAGTCCAGGTGTTTAAGAGAAAAAAGGTATTTTTGCTCTCTTTTGACTTGTGGCCATTTAAAACAAAATTTTAGACCTTTTCAGTCACTTGCTTTCAAATACTTTAACACAGATTGCAGTTTTCCCATAATGTATCTTATCTAAAGCAGTCAGCTTCCTTAGGGAACCAGCCTGATGATGCATGAATCTGTTTGTTGCTCAGTTCTCTTCTGAACTCCTTAACCAGCCAGACCTTAATTTTTTATAGAAAAATAAGTAAAAAGACAGGTATGCATCTGATGGTTCATGACAGTAGATGTCCAGGTAAAGGGTGACTCTTCCAGAAGGCTGCCTGCTCTCAGAAGCTCAACACCAAAAAGCTGGAAGAGAAGCCTGATAAGTGCCTTGAAAGCAAAGCTTCTGTGGAGACACGTATTGTATTAGATTTCAGAGAACACTGCCAAAGGACAAATGTTAAGGGAACTATGCTACAAGAGGCAGAGAAGGATGATTTGTGGCCCATTTTTTTACACCATGATGACTAAGCCTATGCAAAGAGAAACACAGGTAATAAAAAAGCTGGTAAATTAGGTATGCCAGGATTTTGAAAGTGCAAAAGAAAACATCAAATGGAGGAAGGAAAAAACAGGATTTAGTGAAGCTGGCAGAAAACAAAACCTTGAAATAAAAAAATAACAACTGCTGTCCTAATACAATCTATACATGCCTTTGGCTGGGGATCTCCCACTGCTATTGCCCTAATTTAAATGTGACACCCTTCCCAAGCATTAACACCAATACACCCTTGCCCTGTAGAAAGCAGTCTACTTTGGACAAACAGTTCTTTGATTACTATGATTCTTACTATTTTCCTTTTGCTTGTGGAGTGCACTACTTCAAAGACAGTGGAGATGCAAACTGCTAAGCAGTTTGACTTTATCATTACTCCAGATTACTAACTCACACAGATATTTCAAACTCTGTAAATGCTAACTGCCCTCTACAGTAAGCAACAGCAATTTTAGTCAAAATTGTTTCCCACTAGAAAGAAAATAAAGGTAAAATAATTTTTTGGAACTACATGTACAGAAATTTTAAATGTAATTTTGTCTTCTTCTGTACTGAAAAAGAAGTAACCTAAAGCTAAGTCCAACTTATTTGCAAACAGATGTCATAAAAAATCCCCAACACAAACCCAAAATCATTTAAGACTTGGTGTTTTACTGTAGTTTTTTGAAAGAAACCAATTCTCATGTGATGATTGTATCAAGATAATACTGGCATGCAGGAAAGCACAAGGAGCTAATAACAGACACATATCCTGTATAATTTAAGATTTGTTTTCATGTCATTTTCAATAAGCATGTGGAATAACTATATACTGACAGTATGTTTTTTCAGCCTACACTATTATTGGTCATTAAGTTCAGTAGTTTTTTTGTGGAATATAATACTTTCCGCAATGACAGGAGCTCTCCAAATCCCAAATAACTCTAGCTGTTTCTTGTTAATATTCAAAATATTTTCTGGGACTACTGCTACTTTTTACAGCCACTATGCTGTGTGTTTTTCTCATGTCCAACAGGCAACAAGAACAGACTGGCTGACAGCTATCAAGAACACTGTATCTATCTTTTAACTAACAAGATAAACTCACTGCCCTTCTTTAAATATACTCTTAACAAAAAGAGCACGATGAACAGAAATACAGATTACATCACATTTAAAGGAAACAATATCAGGACAAAGTCATCAGACCATTACTAGTAAAAGAAGCAGCGTATGTCAGGCCACTAAAACCTACAATCGTGTCCCTGAAAGTCGGCATTTCACCAACATCCCCAAAAATCATTTCACTGACATCCCCAGTACAGTTCTGTCCCCTTCTCATCTGTGTACTCTATACACTCTCATAAGTATAATGGTAACAAAGGTGAGTAAAGAGTACGCCTGCTTGTAAAACACCCTTTAAAAGTCTTTGTTATACTTCAGTACATGTTTCTTGCAGTAATGTTTTATCTAAATGCTTTTCCATTCATTTGGGAAAAACTAGGTATTTTCACCAAGACGTCTTTTTCACTGTCCTTTCCCAGTAAAATTATAAATACTGCAGCCACACACATCAGCTGTCACAGATGGGAATTATTACCAAAGCAATTCCTGCAAATATCTGAAAATCATTTTCCTCCTTTTGTCTCTTCCCCAACTCCCTTCCCTTGCATATCACCTCCTCAGCTGGCATAGTCCCACTCATCTGCTCCAACATCCTGGACCCTCAGGTTTGCATCCTTATCAGTCACAGAATCCTTGTTTGCGTGCACCTTTCTGATAGCTCATTGGTTAGTGTCACTGACCAGGTTTTATTTCTTGTCTTTGTCTCCATTAAGTTTGCTTATCAGGTTTGTGTCTCCTTCCATATTTTGTTTATGGCTTCCTCCTTTCTCTTATAATGCCATAATGTCTTTAATCAAATAATCTCACTGAAATAAACATTCCCACATTCAACATACCCTCTTCAATTAGCAGCTGATCAGGTTTGGTCCTTTTATCTGCCTCCCTTATTTTCTGGTTCAACAGATTTGTGTCTCAGAATGTTCCTATTTATTCCTCATTTTCTTATTATCCCCTTATGGCACTGAAAAGTTCTTTGACCAGACACAACTTCCACAAGCTGACGCTCTCTCCTTCCACGCTCCCTTACAGGATCACAAAACTCTTCCACTAACAATGCACAGAAAAATTATAAGGACTCTGTTAAATACCACAATCCAGGAACAGTGAGACAAAGACTAACTCTGAAAACAGTAAAACCTAAGAAGAATATGGGTAAAAACAACAGCCATTCACCCCTTCCCCTAAACAATAATATGTAATGAAAATGCAAAAGGTTGGTGTAGGGGATGAGAAAAATTATTATGGTAAACCAGGATAGTTGTCTCCCCCATCCAGATATTTAAAGTCCCAAAGACATTTTACCTCATTGTCACGATAACCAAAGATAGTTCACATCCCCCCATCTGCATGTATTTTTTCCACCAGTACCCACAACAGAACCAGCTGCAGATCTTGGAATCCAGACAGCAGCACCTGCACTAGACCAGCCAGTTCCCTAATGAGCAAAAGAGGACACTGCATATACATCATATGTTAATAAGCACAGGTTTTATCATCCATCCCTGCCATGCTTTCTCTTGAGCTTCACTTCTGGTCAGGTCCACATTTGATTAGCAGTGGTGCCCCGGAGCTCACAAAGTGGTAATTCTCAGCTTTTGTAAAAGCCAAAGCTTTCACATGCTCATTGTCCTGCCTTATTCCTGAGGGATCCACACCTATATTTTCCATAACAGTGGGAAAAAAAGATACAGGATAAAAAAAGCGGGATCATATTAACTCGTAAGCTGACAGATGAAAAGCTCTTGAGGCACATAAAGCTTGACATTTCCTTTAAATATACTCTTAAAATGCTAGCCTTAAATAAAACTAGAAAGGAGCCACTAAAAGAAGCAAGTATGTGCAGTAAATTAAAAGCCCTGTGCCAAAAGTGGCAAAAAAGTATCAGATTTTACGAACATGTGGACTACTTCAAAGCCTAATTGCTTTGCTTTTTCCACAACAAAATAAACAAGGGATCACCCAGTTAGACTCAGCGCTGCATGACAAAGGACTGGTCCATCCATAAGGATTTGCCAGCAGAATTATACTGCAATGACACACATCTTTCACTGGCAAAAGCTCTTTAGCTTTTGCTGACAAAATAAACATCAGAAATAAGAATCTTCTACTAGTATAATGGGATTTGCCCTAAGACTTTTGCTGGCTTAGCTGCATTGGCCAACGTAGTGATATTTTTCATCCTGCCAACTGTGTGCCAGTCCAATTGGAGCACGTAACACACCTTGTTCGACTTCTGCAGTGCAAGCAGGATTCAGAGCCTTCGTTTCAACCCACCACCATTCACATAATCGTTATACCTCTTCTCATGAATAAGAGAACATCTGGAACAGATACAGTGACTTCTCTGGTAAAAACTGCAAAATGTTATGTCTGTTGACAATGAGCACAACCTCAGTACAACGAAGTGGTAAAGCGGCAGTAAATGGCTATATGGTGAGAAAATAAAAATTCTAATACTGATGTCCACACCCTGCAGTCTCCAGGCACTAAACACAAATCCTAGAACGTAAACAGTGCTTCATGGCTTTTTTAAAGAACCATCCAAATTTTACCTAAAAACCTCACTACCAATAATATTCAGAGCCATTTCTTTCTAGCCAAGTTTTGATTTCAGAGTTGTGACCAGGACATAACCTGGAAACGTGACTGGCTGGGCACATACTATACAACTTCCTGACCAAGGAACACTAAAGGAAATCCGAATTTGTCCTTAATAAAAACTCGACAAAGAAATTCCCAAATCCATAAACTGTTTCAAACAAAGCAGGTGACAGAAAGGAAGCCCAAAATCAGACAATTCTTGCCAAGCTCCTAGGAGATAGCATCTGGAGTACTCTGTGCAGTTCTGGGCTACCCAGCACAAGAGAAACATTGACATACTGGAGAGTGCAATGAAGGGTCACAGAGATGATTAAGCACCTATGAGCATCTCTTATGTGAGATGCTCGGACTGACTGTTCAGCCTAGAAAAGAGAAGGCCCAGCGGTATCTCATCACGAGACACAGAAGGCTCCATTTGAACATAAATAACACTTTACTCTGGAGAGTGATTGAGCACTGGCACAGGTTTCACAGAGGCTGTGGAGTCTCCCTTCTTGGATATCTCAAAAGCCATGGTCCTGGGCACTCAGCTCTAGCTGGCCCTGTTTCAGCAGCAGAGTTGGACCAGACGACCTCCAGAGTTCCTTTCAACTTCAGCCACTGTGATCCTGCAATTGATTTTCATTCAATGCTAAACACAAGGCTTTTTGAAGCATGTTCCCGTGAAAGAAGCAAAGTGCAACTCAAATACTACTTCGGGGTACTTCAGGATGTACACTTGAGACACAAAGTATCCCTGTGACTATCTACTGTTCCCCACTGAACACCAGATACTTCTGAGTAAAAAAAATTAAATACTATTTCTTTCTGCACTTCAGAGAAAAAAAAAAAACCAGCTAAAACCCCCCACCCTCTTGGTGACATATCCATGGATTTAGGAAGAAAGTATTTTGTATTTCAATTCAGACAGAAGAGGGCTTAGCAAGGCACATCATTCTGAAATGAAGCCTACAATATTTTAACTTGCTTTTGAAATATGATCATGTGGTAAGAAGAAAACTAGTCACTCCATCTTAAAATGGAAACCAATGTACAATAGCCATGTCAGGTTGCTGGTACAAAATTTGCTGTAGCAGCTTTATTTATATCAGGTTGCTTAGTAATTTATGTGAATAGTGGAACAGCACAACTTTCCACAGTATTTTGTAAAAGGAACACAATTTGTAAAATAAGAGCAACATTAGCAAACATGGTAAAAGAAGATGCAAGTCCATCTCTTGTTTTTGTCTTTCAAATTTATGATGGTATATATCAATTACACTGATACTGTATGTTAACAACTGTACCAAGAACACTCATCAGTAATCTTTCTACACCGTCCATAATTCACTCATGGCTAGCAGGATTAATTCATTATTTACTGACAGTGGGCACAAAAGTCAATTTGTTCTTCAGCAACCAGAACTGACAATGAATCCTAAATGCAAAGTATTTCTGTAAAGATCTGTGGCATGCAATAGCAAATCACATACCAATAGCATAGAACAGATTCCACCAAATTGCTTTGTTTCACTTATGGTCAAAACACATTAATAACCTAAATATTCAATCTGTTGCTTTTCCACATCAGACTGACATTTATCTCGAGTGTTTTCTCTCTATTAGTTCCTTCTCTGAAATGCATTTCTCATTTAACTGGATCTTTAGGATATACAAAAAACAACATTAAGAGAAAGCTAGGTCTGAACTGCGTAAGTTTCAGCAAGAACTTGAAACAGTCCTGAGGATTTAATTATTAGATATCAATTTCCCATTCCAAATGCTGGAATATTACTTTGCTGCACATAAATCGAAAATGCACAAAAACATTAGAAAAATGCAAAAATATTATCATCATATTTAGCACCGCAGAACTCAATAGCATTAAGAAAAGAAAGAAATTGTATTTAGTAAGACTACATGTTTCTTATTTTCAAGTTCTCCTGCTCATACAAAATGGACAGTGCCAGCCTATATACCACAAATCTAGCACCTCCTTTTCTAATACTGAAACAGGTTTAAGAACCAAGGAAGCACACAGCCATCCCGAAGTTCTACAAATTGAATTTTATTAGTATTTGCTATTGCTTGCAGTACTTGCTTCGCACAAACAACAATCCTTTGAAATATGAGAAGGTTTTGCAATCATTTTTTGGAGGAATGAATCAAAACAATTTAAATGCTCCAAACTCACAAAGACATTAGCAAGTATTTAATTTTGTATCACATCATCATATTTTTTCTGAATGGGGATCTTTAGCCCTCAATCCAAAAACACCAGCCAAAACTTCAATAAGGGAAGAAATCTCAGCTATAGCTCCCTCTCTATTTAAAAAAATCCAAAACAATTGTCGCAAAAATATTTATTTCACCTTAAAATCCCAATTTATGGTCTCAATTTTCAACTCAACTTTGTCAATGGTATGCATGACAGAAAATGGGAAAAAAAAGGAATTATGTCTGCTGATGTTTCCTGCAATTAATATGTATTGTGGTAGCAAACATTTCAGACTTTCTTATAACTGATAAGCAAAGTGTTATGCAACAAGTAGTACTGGTATCCAATATGATTTTTAAAAAATATTTTCCATTGATCATTTTCTACAAGTTAATAACCAAACTGCCTACCAAGATCTGAGGTAAAGTGTCCATGTTTCAATATCAACACCACCTTACACAATACAGAAAGTGTCATTTCAGGAGATGGTGCTGAAAGGCTTATCTCTGGGCCTCCCCAGAGTCCTGATCTCCTATTTTTTTTATGCAAACAGAAGATAAATTTTTAATTAACATCACAGAATTACAGATACAGAAAGAGGGCTAATTTTCCTATATACGAAGCTGAAACCCATTAAACTTTGCATGTGTACCGTTAAAATATATTCATTACTGTAAAGAAATTTCTTTAAATGTCAAAAAATATTCTGAAACTGACATACTTAAAATGAAGCCAGGGCAAGAGTAAAGTGGTAAAATCAAGTCAAGGTGTTCAAATCAAGTTTTCAATTTCAAAAAGATCAAGTTTTCAATTTTAAAAATAGTTCTTTCTGCTTTCATGGGACAAGGACTCTGAAGAGATGTCTGGCTCAAAACTGCTTCACAGCAAAGTCTTCTCTACGGACAGTTTGTATACTCAGTGTATATTCACTACTGATTTTGTCATTTACGCATGTAAAACTAACAGTAGAGGTACCTCAGCAAAGACAGGATAATCAGGACAACTATTACAAGAAAAAACCCAAAATCATGCTCTTTCCACTTAAAAGATTTTTTTCCCCTTTTCTTAACTAGATATATCTAGACACACACAGGTATGTACATATATGCACACATACGAAACACAACATACATAAAAGGACAAGCCAGCACTTGAGCACGGAAGACTGAAATCTTTTATTTGTGTGAATGAATGTTATACCAACCGTATTTGTTGACAAAGCATTGAAAGAATATCTAAACATTTACACCAATAAAAACATTGCTCACACGATTGTAACTCATGTCTGCAATGGGCACAAGGGCAAGTCAGAACTCAAAATTTGTTCCTAGTAAGAGCACTACAGGCATAAAAACTCAACTCTATTATGGTAAAGCATATTCATACTTGGCTGGTTTCACTGTTGATGCTTGTCATGACAATACTGAATGGCATTAGCAAAAGATGGAAGTGTCTGCTGAGCACACATACTGTTAAAAATTTCTGTGTACAATGCAGTAGTATGTGTTCTCAGTTCGTACCACAATTTTCTTGCTCCAGTCTCTCTGTATTGCTAGAAACTTGAAGCCTCAAAAAATACTTTTAATTCACTTTAGAAACTACACAATGAATCCACCAAAAGCTACCTACCTATCTACCTAATTAGTACCTGTCAAGGGTTAACCTGGA
>VZRJ01011343.1:76732-90020 GCA_013397565.1 Ptilonorhynchus violaceus | reverse complement strand
TGTGGGGGTGGTGCTGGGGAGCTGTGGGTGCACCTCACTCTGCAGGGGGTCCTAGGGTCCCTCAGTGTACCCCAGTCTGATGCCATGGGATTGGGATGATCCCATCACCCAGGATAATGCCATGGATGGGGATGATCCCATCACCAGGGATGATGCCATAGAATGAGGATGATCCCATCACCAGAGCCAGTGCCATGGGATGAGGATGGTGCCATCACCTGGGATGATGCCATGGGATAATCCCATCACCAGGGGCGACACCATGGGATGAGGACAATGCCATCACCAGGGATGACGCCACAGGACGGGGATGATGCCATGGGGATAGGGACGATCCCCTCACCAGGGCCAATGCCACGGGACGGGGATGATCCCATCACCAGGGATGTACCCCAGGGACATCCCATGGCCTGGCAGCACATGCTCCTTGGACACCCCATGGCTCCAGAGGTCCACGTTCCCACTCTCTCGCACTGCAGGGCCCCAGCATGGAACACATCACCCATCGAGGCCTTCCCTGCCCTGGCTCCACTGGGTTTGGATTTAATCTCCATGCTGGAAGCACATTGGCTTCCCGACTTTCTACCCCTTGGATATTCACTGTGGAGGGGAAAAACCCCGGCCTCTACAGGGCAGAGCCAACCAGGAGAGCAAATCCCACACCCAAACCCTGGTCCTGGTCCCTCAGCCACAGCCAGCGCCTCAGTTTCCCCTCGGAGCAGCAGCAGCACCCTCCCAAAATCCCCAAATTCGGGCAGCGACCCAGCGCGGGAACAAAGCGGATTTGTCTCTCTACACCCTGCGAGACCAGCCAGTGTCCCAAGGGTTAAATAATTCAGATTTTTCTTTCCTGAACAGCTTGAAAAGAGATATGATTGCACCCGCTGGAATACGGGGAGGGGGGGGGAGATATTATGGATGGAAAAGAGCTATTTAAGCTGAGGAACGGTGTTGGCACATAAACAAATGGGTATAAACCGGCCATGAATAAATTGAGGCTGGAAATTAGGAGGNGGGCTATTAAACACAACCCGATGGAAATTCAGCTGCGGAGCGGCCAATGCCAACCTCCCCCAGCTCCCCCAGCCCTGCCAGGGTGTCCACCCCTTGGGAAATGGGGACAAAGCGGCTCCTGGAGCCAGGGGGGTGGTGGCAGGGAAGGGCCCCCGGGGCGCAGGCGCCCACCGACCCCTTCCAGCGGCTCTTTTCTCCGTTAATCCTGTTGCTCGGCTGGTTCCTGGCATGTCCGTGGCCGGCAATGGACTTCACGCCGGGAACGTTTAAGCCGGTTTTCCATCTGTTTCTCCTTCTCCTTGGGCAGCGGGAATCGCTGCCGCGCCCGAGCCGAGCGTCACCCCGCGGGATGCCGACGGCAGCACCGGGTGGGAGCCGGACAGGGCCATCGGGGAGAATCTGGGCCCTGTGTCAGTCCCAGTGTCCTGGAGGCAGATCCATGTTCCCTGTCCAAGAGGCAAAAGCCACTTAGGGAGCTGGGAGGGCATGGAGCCGGAGCTGGATGCACTTGGACACCTGTGTCCACCTGGTTTTGGTCCAGTTGGTTCAGACACCCCACGCCCCATCCCACCACCCCACTAGTGCCAAGGTTTATTTTAACCATCTTGGTAAATATTTTCCGTGGCAGAGACCGAGCATCCCCAGCATCGGCACCTCCCAAACTCCCTCCAGGCTGTGCCGGAGGATCCCAGCATCCCACCACAGCCAAGCCCTGGCACTGGCAGAGATGAGCTGCCATTCAGGGGATACCCCTTCCCCATCGACCCCAACCCCTGGGACGGTGGCGGTGACGAGTCCCGGTCCCCGGAGGCTCCGGCGTTGTCCCCGGTGCCGCGGTGGGACAGAGCGGGGACGGCGTCGCGGCTCACGGAGCGCCGGTAATGTGGTCCGGGGGGACCCCGCCGTACACACAGCACCTAAATTATTTAATTTCTCCAAACTGCTGCACCTTTATAAATCATTAAAAGCTCCTTTTGATCTGTGTTAATGAGGTTTCCTGAGCGCGGGGCTGGGAAACGCTTCGGCGCCAGAAAGCGACGCCGCTGATTAAAAAAATAAAGAGGGAGCGAGCGGGAGCGCGGGGGGCGGGACGGGCACGGGCAGGGGTAGGGGGCACCAGGAGGTGGGCACGGGGCGGGGGACACAGGGGGGCTCCCCCAGGGCCCAGCCGGGCTGTGGAGGGGCAGGGAGCAGTTTAGGGATGCCCGTTATGTTTATCTTCTTTCCCTTCCCTTTCTCTTCCCCTCCCTTCTGCTTCTCTTTCAGTTTCCCCTTGCTTTGCAGTTTCTCTTCCCCTTCCCCTTTCTCTTTCCTTTCCCCCTTCCATGAACTTTCCAGCCAGGGAATCCTGGGAACACACTGCCACCACGTCCCTGGGAAATGCCGGTGACAACCAAACCACGGGCAGGGCGGGGGCTGTTGGTCCTCCTGGTGCTCTGGGAAACAATTCCCTCTTTGGGGATGAGGTGAAGCCCCCAGGGCTGCCAGTGGGATCCGTGGCCAGTGGGATCATCCGGTTCCAGCGGTGACACCAGCGGTGACACCAGCGGTGACCCCGTCGGTGACACCGTGGGAGCGGTGGGAGCGCCGCGGCGCCGGCCCTGACAGCTTTAATACTGATATTTATCTCGGCTCCAAACCTCCGAGCCCAGCTCCATATTCAGGAGCTCAATCACCGGGATCGGGAATGACGGTGACAGCTCCCGACGATGGCAGCTTGGTTTGGGCTTAATGTCGGCTGACAGCCCCGGAGCTGCTCCGGTCGGCAGCTGCACAGCGGGATGGGGTGGGGACAGGGATGGGGACAGGGATGAGGACAGGAATGGGAATGGGGATAGAGACAGGATAGGGATGGAGATGGGGACAGGGTTGTGGACAGGGACAGGGATAGGGATGGAGATGGGGACAGGGATGGGGACAGGAATGGGGATAGAGACAGGGATGGGAACAGGAATGGGGATAGGATAGGGATAGAGACAGGTATGGGGACGGGAATGGGGATAGAGACAGGGAAGGGGACAGGGATAGGGATAAGATGGGAACGGGGATGGGGACCGGAATGGGGATGGCAATGGAGATAGAGACAGGTATGGGGACAGGGATGGGAATGGGAATAAAGACGGGTGGGGACAGTGATGGGGACAGGGATATGGATGGAAATGGGGACAGGGATGGGAACGGGAATGAGGATGGGAATGGGGATAGAGACAGGAATGGGGACAAGGATGGGGATGGGGACTGGATGGGAAGGAGGATATAGACAGGGGTGGGGACAGGGGTGGCAATGAGGGTCGGGATGAAGACAAGGACAGGGATAGGGACGGAGATGGGGACAGGGATGGGGATGAGGACTGGGGTGGGCACTGTGGGTAATGAATGCAAATTCCATGCAGAACCAGTGGGCACTTCCCCAGCCCCGGCATCCCTGGACCTGGTCCGGGACCAGCACTGGAAGAGGAGAGCAGCATCCCCAGCCCGGCTCAGCCCGGCGCTCCCGGAGCTCACACCTCCATTGACGGATATTTCCCTTTCCCTCCTTTTAAGGTAAATGACAGAAAATCCCAGGACAGCCATCAGCCTCCGAGGTAACCTCGTCCCGCCTCGGCCGCGTTCCCACAGGATTCAGCGGCTCCTGTTACCTGGGGCAACGGCGGGGAAATGACGGCTGGCATCTAAATTGCCATCATTATGCTCCAGAGCCAACACTCCCCATTTACACTTTATTGTCATCTTTTGCTTTAGGGAGATGCTGAGATATTACAGGATGGGGTGACAGAGCGGGATGAGATGGGATGCACGAGCAGAGAGACACGGAGATAAATGGGGACCCCCGGAGCTGTTATTTCAGCCTGTTTGCGGATCCGGAAGCGGAGCGGAGCCCGATCCCGCGGGCTGTGGGGAGGCTTTAGCACACAGAAGAAAATAAAATTTGTTTAAATGCAAGCGCCAGCCTGGCGGGGCCTGGGCACGTGGTACCCGGGAGAGGATTCCCACCAAACCGGTGCCGAAAACGCTGCGGAAGCAGCTCAGCCTCCTCCGGCTCGGGATACTCATGGAGGAACACAGGACCTAATCTTCACCAGCAGCTGGTACTGGGCTGTGACTGGGACCACACTGTGGGGCTGGCACCCCATCGTGGGGCTGATACCCCAATATTGCCCCAGTACCCCATTGTGGGGCTGATACCCCAATATTGCCCCAGTACCCCTTTGTGGGGCTGGTACCCCATTACTGCACTGGTACCCCAATATAGCCCTAGTAACCCATTGTGGGGCTGATGCCCTATTATTGGGCTGGTACCCCCCACTGCAGGACTGGTACCCCATTGCACCCCTGGTACCGCATTGTGGGGCTGGTAGCCCACTGTAGGGCTGATATCCCATTATTGGGTTTGTATCCCGTTGTGGGGCTGGCACCCAACTGCATCTCCTGCACCCCACTGCACCACTGGTACCCCATTGTGGGGTTGGAACCCCATTGTGGCATTGGCATCCCATTGTGGGGCTGGCATTCCATTACAGCACCTGCATCCCACTGCACCACTGTACCCCCTTCCAGGGCTGGCACCCCACTGTGGGGCTGGTACCCCATTATATCTCCCGCACCCCACAGCACCACTGGTACCCCATTCCAGGGCTGGCACCCCATTGCGGGGCCACCCCAAGGGTACTCCTGGACACCCCAAAGCAAAACCTGCGCTTGGTTCTCCAAACACCAAGTTAATTCTCCCCTTCACCCCACTTTTTGCCAAGTTGCACGATGAAAATGCAAACCCAAACTTGGGGTGTCACTCCCCCCCCCAGCCCTGCATGGGGACTGTGGAGAGACGAGGCCAGGGGGGCTGCTGGGGACAGCAGGGGGAGGAACGGGGCCTTTCAAGTGTTTGCAGTGAAAAAAGAAAGAAAGAAAAAAGCAAAGAGTTCAAAAACTGAGCAGCTTTCCAGGGAAGAGCCAGGGCGGCTTCGCCCTCGGCCCCACTGCGCCGTGCATGGGATTGGGATTGGGAGATCCCTCCCCACCCAATGCCTCCCTAAGTGGGAGCTTGTAGCTCCACACGTGCCTGGGATAAATCCAACCAGAGCCATGAACACGAGCTGGGATCTGTGACCCCACGGATGCACCAGGAGCTGGGTGCTCTGCAATGACCCAGCACAGCACGGACACACCAGCTGGATGGATCCTGCCATGGATCAGACAGGTTTTCCCTCAGACTCACGACCCTCTTGTCCAGAAAAAACACAGGTGTCAATCAGAAATCGGATTTTTGGCACATAAATACTCCATTTTCCATGTGCCACAGACTATCCAGGGCGATGAACCCACCCCCCAGGCAGGTGAAGCCTCTTTTTGGGGAGCTCTACCCTCGCCCCACAACCAAAGCTTCCTGGAACCGCTCCAGCTGCTGCAATTCCCACCACTCACCCCTCATTAGCATGGATGCTCGTTAGCCCAGCGCTGAGACTAATCAATACTGCCATTAACCGACTCCCCGGAATTAATGCGCTTGAACCTGGCAGGCCGCAGGATATTGGTCATTTTTCCACTTAACCTGGCAGGAGGAGTTTTTCCCTTTGCTGGTGGCAGGGGATCATGGAGGGAAGCTGGGACAGTTCATCCCAACAGCTTCTGGCTTCACCCACAGCTTTTGGTTCACCTCCACTCTTTGGTCATCCCAAGGTTGCCGGATGCTCCCAAACCTCAGGGAGCACCATCACCACAGGGGAAGGGCAGCCCCCGTCCCAAGCCATGGACTTGGGGACCCCACGAGGGCTCTCCATCCCAGCATGGGGACACAGCCCTCTGGTGCCACCCCATTCCTGCAGCTGCTCCATCCCTTCTGTCCCAGGTTCCCGGCCCCGGAGCCCCGGGCAGGCGCAGCCGAGCTGCTCTCCCGGGCACCCCAGAGTCACCCTCCCCTGCTGCTCCCGCCGCCTCGCAGCGCCTCTGGCTAAACAGAGATCAGAAATGTTAGATCTTTCTTAACATCTCCTGCCAGCACTGTCAGTGGCCCTCTCCAGAGTACCAGGGCCCTCTGTTATGTAAACACAGCACATTCTCTGTCAAAGATTAAAAAAAAAAAAGCCTCATTTGCACATAAAAGCAGCCTCTGCACTAGTTACGGGCACTGTGGCATGTAAGGAAGACTGTAGGTTAAATTCAATAATAAAGTGGGGCGGCGCAGAGGTCCTGCTCCAGCTCCTTCTCCTGCAGCCCAGCCTCAGCTGCTCTGGCCGGACCTGTGGCCACCGAGCAGTGCCGGCCACGAGCCCCTGTGATGGGGACTGAGGGGGCACCGTGAGCCCTGAGCTGGGATGTGGGTGAATGACCCTCATGCCCCTCACTGCACTGTGCCTGGCCACCCTGGGACTCCACCCTGGTGCTCCTCTGTGCCCACCTCATGCCCCAGACCCCGCCATCCCCATCTCCTCCCATGGGCACCCCATCCAGAGCAGGGCCTGCTGCCCCACATCCCTCCCCACACGCTTTTGGGAGCACCGTGTGTGCCAGGAGGGGCTGGCACCGCCCTCACGCCCCGGAGCCGGCGGCATCGCCGCGGAGCAGCTCCGAGGCACCAGGAGCCGCTTGGATTGTGAATGTGACACCGTGAATGTGACATCCCTCGCTGCCAGCCCTCGGTGACGCGGTGCCCGCTGCAGCGGGGTGGCACCGGAGGGGTCTCCGGCCACGGCTGCCCCTCCCCGGGGAGCTCCAGCGCCCGGCCGGCTCCGGGGATGGCGGCAGCCAGCCGGGCCCGCGGCCGGATCCGCTCAAATCGAATCAGAGCAGAAACTCAACTGTCGGAGAGACGAGGGCTGGGAAGTGTAACGGTAATTGTGTTAGTGCCGGCAGCACCGCGGCTGTGCCGGGAGCCGGGGGGGCACGGCGAGGTGGACAGAGCGAGGTGGACACAGTAGGATGGGCACGGCAAGGTGGGCATGGGGGGATAGGCACGGCAGGATGGGGCAGTGCGGTGGGCACGCAAGGGTGGGCACGACAGGATGGCCATGATGGGATGGGCACGGCAGTGCTGGCACAAAGGGCTCACTGGACACCCAAATCCCCCAGGCCCTGCAGGAAGAGGAGGGAGGGCTCGGGAGGGAGCAGGGCAAGAGCCAGCGGAGCCGGATCGCTGCGGAAGGGGCAGAGCCAGGTGGCAGGAGGGGTCACGGTGCCGGCTGACAGCGGGGGTGACGGGGGCACAGGGCCCCGCAGGGGGGTGATTCATTCCCAAATCACTGTGTGTCACCATCCAGCACATGTGCTCCCATGGACAGCAGGCTGGCACACGTGCCCCCACGGACAGCAGCCTGGCAGATGTGCCCCCATGGACACCAGCATGGCACACGTGCCCCCACGGACACCAGCATGGCACACGTGCCCCCATGGACACGGGCTGGCACTTGTGCCCCTATGGACACGGGCTGGCACTCGTGCCCCCACACACACCCAGCTCTGCACTCGCCAGCCCCGCTCACGTCCCCGCCGCCGTCAGGCCTGCACGTCTCTCCCAGCCGGACGCCGGGCACGTGCCAGCCCGCACACGGGACCACGCGTGCTCATCCGTGCTCCGGCGGCTCACGCTGAGCGCCCTAATTACCGCATCTGGCCAGGCGGGCGGGCGCTGATAACGGGCACGGGACGGAGCCGCTGGGGGTTATCAGCCGGTGACAGCCGGGCCCCCCGCCGCCCGCGCCGCCTCCGCGCCGCAGCCCGCTGGGACAGCCGGATCAAGGCGCCCTTTGGGGGTCTCCAGCGGGGGACGGGGTAAACAGCCCCCCTAGGGGTGACCTCGTTAGCATGGCCGAGCCCCAGTATTGCTGTCGTTGGTCCTGGCACGCTGCAGGCAGAGCCTCAGGCCACGGGGTCACCAGCGGCACTGTGCCAGTGCCAGCCTCTTGTCCCATCTGCTGTCACCTCCCTGCCATGCTGGGGGCGAGGAACAGCCCTTCCTGAGGTGCCCACTCTTCCAGTCCCACTGTCACCAGGCCGGAGGGAGATTTTGGGTGTCCTGGGTGCTGTGAGGGGATGGTCGAGGGGACATGTGGCAGCAGCAAAGGGGACTGAGGAGATCAGTGTCACCCCCTGGTCTCTGAGCCGAACCAGCCGCTGTCCTGGTGCTCCCCAGGGCCATTCCATTGGTCTCATCCCAGAGCCACAACCCGGACACGGCATGGTCCTGTTGTGATGCTAGTGCGGCATCCACTGCCTCTGTGCCTCAGTTTCCCTGTCCCAGGGCTGGATCTTCCTGCACGGCGCGGGTCCAGCAGCAGGAGAGACAAACCAGGAGCACATTCCCCGTCCCAGCTGGTTAAAGACACACAAATTAACACGGATAAACACGTACTGGCGCATTATTTCGGTCGCTGGCCACTCTGTTTTCCGCTGATGGCTGAATTCCGGGCAGCGGCGGGGCGGGGGTTGGCGGGTGCACCGGTGACTCTTTAACCTTGGAACACTTGGATTGGCAGGGAATTTGGGGCGAGCGGCGGCGGTAATTTGATCGGCGGGAGCCGGGCGAGCGCTGGCCCCGCAATCACCGGGAAAACGCCGACGCGGTGGAAATCGGCCGCCGCTGCCCAGCGGGACGGCGTGGCGGGGCCAGACGGGCACAGGGACACGGCTCGGAAGGACGGACACAGCGGGCACAGCGCCGCACGGGGCAGGCACCTGCCCGTCGTCCCGCAGCCCCCTGCCCCTGTCCGGTGCCACCCTGCTGTTCCCAAGGGACACCGGGCGGGATCCAGACCCGCGGTTGACCCCCAGCCAAAGGACACCGCGGGCCTGTCCCCCCGTCCCGGCAGTGCCGGGCTGTGAAGCTGCGGAGCCGTAATTTATCACGCCCGCCCCTGACAGCTCCCTTTGACGGGGTCTCCGGGGGGGCCGAGCGATGCCTTTTGTCTGCCCAACAATTAATTATTTCCCGGCTAATGATGAACTCTGACTTGCCAAGCAGGGAGCGGCTGCATGCGGGAAGGAGCCGGCCCTACCTCACCCTGCCGTGCCCCCTTCCCACCACCTCCCCCATGGCAGGGTGGCATCCTGGGGTTCCCAGGGCTAAGGCTGAGCTGGGGGGCCTTCCTGCATTCCACCATCCTTCTCACGGGCACACTGCCCCCCAAAAAGGGCACCCCAAAAGTAGATGTGTAAGAAGGAGGGTGTAAGAAGGAGGGTGCTGGGCTGGCAGGATGGGTCCTGCTCCGGCGGTGCCGGCAGGTGGGTGCTGTGCTGCGGCAGCAGGTGCCGGCAGCACTCTAAGTGCCAGTGGCGGCAGCCCCGGAGCGCTCCAGGAGCGGATAACCGGCTGATGGGGCTGAGCTAATGGAGAAAATCCATTTAGGATCACTCGATACTCTCCCCTGGGCTTTCATTACACCTCGGGGCTCCGCAGGGCACCGGGCCCTGAGCCGGCCTCTGCCAGCTCAGATCCCATCGCTGCTGGCTGGATGTCTCGGCAGAGGCGCTGGCGGGATGTGGGGAGGGATGTGCATGGGGAAAGATGCAGAGAGGGATGCAAGAAGGGATGTGCACGGGGAGGGATGCAGGAAGGGATGTGCATGGGGAGTGATGCAAGAACAGACACAGGGAGGGATGTGCACAAAGCCTACAGCCCTGAGCTTGTAGCCGCAGGTGACAAGAGCAACACCAGCAATCCCTGCGAGGAATTGGGATGGGGCCCCTGCCCTGGAGCAGCTCCCAAGGAGCCCGGCCTGGCTCGGTGCCACAGGCAGGCGCAGGATCCCCCGGGGCTGGGGGCGCTCGGGCCGGGCCCCCCGCGACGGGAAAGGCGACGCAGCCATGAAAAGAAGTAAAATAATTATCGGGCGCTGGCGGCTCGGGCTCCCGCCCGGCGCGTTCTGTTTAAGGCTAGTTAATAGCCAGTGTTCTCTGGTTAGGCCTGAATGACATTTCCAGAGTTATAATAACTGAGCTATTACTCGCCGTATTGATGCATTCCCCCCGCCGGCAGCGGCTCATCCCGCGCCGTGCCGCCCGGCCGCCGAAAGCTCCTTTAGTCAATAGCACTTCTATTTTTCATTACTCCCTGGAAATGTGGCTCTTGGAAGCTCATCCGTCATTCAATTACGCCCTGGTTCAGTCCTATCATACACGTGTCATAAAGTTCCTCAGATCTGAACTGCTGTTAATTTTCTGCGCCATCCCAAGGGGATGCCCGGGACGTGCCTGGAAAGCAACCAGGCAGCCGAGGGCATGCCGGGTACGGGCGCTCCCGGGAGCGGGGGCTGCGGCAGTGCCGGGGTGCCCGGTCGCGGGGGGGTCCGGCGCCGGATGGGTCATCCCGGAGCTCGGACACCGTCCCTTCTCCCCACGGCGGTGGCAGCGAGCCCGGCGTCGCACGACCTTGGCAGCTCCGGGAATTTATTCCTCGGGCTGGTTTATTCTTTTATCAGGTGTTGGTTTAACAGGGCGAGCTCCCCCCCTTCCCCTTTAATCCTATCGGCATCTGTGTTCGGCACGTCCGTACCCAGAATAATCACCTGCCTGGCAGATTTGTCACTTCACCAGATGTAATCGGGGAACTTTTCTTTTTTTTTTTTTTTCTTTTTGAAACTCTCCTTATTTTCTGTTTCTTAGAAGCTGCAGCTCGCGGGCAGAGGTGGCTGCTGCAGGCGGTACCTGCTCCAGGTCACCCTCCCCGAACCCGAGGGTTTCCTCCGCTCAGCTCCGCTCTCCAGCTGGATTTTGGCTGAGGGAAGGATGGGAGGATGACAGGGCAGCGGCACCGAGGGTGGGTGTCAGATGCTGTGCCATGATGCCGTGCTGCTCCCGCATCCTCTGCTACCAGTGAGCACACCTGGATGGGCACAAACCCCGAGCCAAGGGGAAAATGGGCACAGGATGAGGCTGGGGGATGTTGGGAATGGGGGATGTTGGGTCAGCAGGATGGTGGGGCTGGGGGATGCTGAGTCAGGGGGATGCCAGGTGAGGAAGACGCCAGGTTGGGAGGATGCCAGGTCAGGGCGATGCAGAGGTTACTCACAACATGTCCCTGCACAGACGCAGGGGGACCTGCAGGTCCTTCACAGATTTAAATTCTCAAGCCCAAGAGGTGACGTTTGTCCTGCTCACCTCCACGCCCCTCCAAGCACCACTCCTGCTTCCCTGCTCTCTCACACCATGGAGTGCCTGTGGCTCTCTGCCAGCTGAGGCTGCCCTGGGGATCCCTGCCCCTTCCCTCCTGTCCTGAGCATCCTGTCCAGTCCCCTCATCAGTGCCTGGGTGGTCTTGGCCACTCCACTTGGCCTCCCAGCAGGACAATGACCTGGTCACCATCCCGCTCCTCCGCAGTCCGGTCCCACGGGGCCTCCCACGCGCTGCTTTCCCTAAGGAAAGGACACACGCCCGGGTGGGACGGACACACGCCCTGGTGTTTGCCAACACCACGTCACTTGTCAGCCCCTGGGACAGCCACGCTCCTGCCCGGCCTTTTCCTGCTCCTTTGACGGCTCCAGCCACAGCGACGGCTCCAAAGGGATTGATAAACAAACATTCCCATCAGGAGGATGCTGCAGCAGAGCCAGGAACAACCCAGCCGTGAGGCAGCAGCCCCGGGACCATCACCAGTCCCTCGGTCGTGCTAGAACAGCTTCTATCCCAGCTCTGATTTGGGAAACCGAGGCACGGAGGCATCTCTGGATGTGCAGGGTGGGATGCATGCGCTTGGCAGCTCCCGAGTATCCCATGTCCCACTCGCGGTACAGGGCGAGCACCCTCTGCCAGCCCAGCCTTTCCCTGCTCCCCTCCCAGCCCAGGCTCCCGATGCGCTCCGGGCACGGCTAATGACCGGCCTAATTGATCTCTGACGAGGCACCAGAGATCGATGCTGGATCCCGCTCCAGGCTCTGCGAAAAGCCATTTCTCCTGCCCGGCCGGGCAGCACCGCCCCTCGCCCGCAGGGAAGCGCCCATCGATCGGGGCAAGGATCGATCGGGTGGAGAAGGGGATGGAGGCGAGGGCGGCCACCCCTGCCGGGGGGTCTGGGGCGGGCAGCCCTTTGCTCCAGCCCCGCGGCAGCGCAGGCGAAGGCGGCTCCAGGAGCTGCACCCAGCCCGGTGGCACCCAGCGGGTCCGGAGCACCGGGAAGCCCCTTGTCCCCACCCCAGGTGACGCCAGGCACAGGCAGCAGCGAGGGGGCTCCTCCCTGGCACCTTCGCCACAGCGCCAGGCTGGAGGGGAGCGGGATCCCTGTCCCCCGGGAAGGGAGGGGGCAAACAGAGCCCAGCGGTCCCAGTGAGGTCACAGGGCCAGCAAATCCACACTGATTTTCTCGCCTGACTCTTCCCCCCTTATTCCTTCCCCTTGTGTCCCACAGGTTGAATTTGACCTAATTTGGCGCGACCAGCCGGGGTCTTCACTTCTCAGTGCCCCCCTCCTCCCCTCTCCTTTCACTGGGGTTTAAGCCTTTTCACTTTGTCCATTCACTCCAAGACTAATCAGATTAAAGCCTTGCCCAGGGTGCTGCCTCCCCTCGTCCAGATTCACCCCCTTATCCCCCCCTTCCCCTCGCTTCACCCCCTTATCCCCTGTCAGGTTTTGGCGGCCGACTCCAAGGTCTGGGCATGGCCGTGCCAGGGGTCAGTGGCGGCACCAGCTGCCCTTGTGTCCCCAGGGAAGGGCACAGAGTGGGGAGATCTGAGGGGGGAGGGAAAGATGGGGATGCAAGACGGGATAAAGAGGGTGGCAGGATGGGGATGAAGGCAGGAGCAGCCACAGGTCTCCCTGCCAAAGCCATCCCGCTCTTTGGGGAATCCCTCCTCCCTCTCAGCCTGGCTTCACATTCCAGCTTGGGCTAAAGGAGCATCTAAGAATAGCAGAAATTTAGAAAAAAATGGGTATTTTTTTACTTTTCCCCCTCTTTTCACCCAGAGCCATGTGTGCTTTGGACAGTGATGGGTGAAGCCAGGACCATGGTGCCCACCTTGAGCCCGCCCAGACACACATGAGACCCAGACCCAAAACCCAGACTGGGGTCACCCACCAGCCCCAGCACCCTGGGACCCTCCACTCTAGAGGAGAAGAAATAATTCCCCACCAGAAACTTCCTGGCCTCATCCCACGTGCTCCAGCCCCAAAAATCACCCAATGCCCCCACCTAAACCCTAAACCTCGGTTTCCATCCCCCTTGGCCCAGCCCTGCACACAAACGCATTCGCCACGGCCCCCTCCCCGGCAGGGATTGTATGCAAAGGCGGAGAGGGGGAATGAATAATTCATCCCCGCTGTCTTTCAGAATTACACTGTGGAAAAATAAATA
>VZRJ01011343.1:57848-70550 GCA_013397565.1 Ptilonorhynchus violaceus | reverse complement strand
CCGGGGCCCCGGCACCGCCGGCACGTGCTCGGGGCTGAGCGTGGCACAGGATGGTGGGGAGACCCCTCTGGGACCCCCTTAACAGGGATGGGATCCTCAGGGATCCGCTGGGAGCGGAGAGGATGTGGAGCCCCCTCCAGGGCTCCCCTCGACGCTGCTCCTGGGAATCGGCAGTGCCGGGGTTGGGGAGCTCCAAGGCAGCTGCTGAGATCTGATGTTTCAAGTTTTTATCCATGGGATTTATGGGAATAAGAGAAACGGGGGGTGACCTCCCTTTGCCCCCCATACAGTGGCCAGGACCCTCTTGCTCCCTCGTTTGCTCTTGTCCCCACCATGCAGAGCCAGGACTCGGCTCCTCCACCTCCTTCCCACAGCCAGCCCCCCATCCCAGGGTGCTCCCATGCCGTGCTCCCTGCCCTGGCTCCCAGCCGGGGTGTGGTGGGGTTTGGGTCCCTGGGAGCACCGCTGGAGAACACAGCTCCGGAGGACCCAGCCGGAGAACCCTGATTCCTCACCCGCTGCTTCCTCACCCGCCGCTTCCCACTGCTTAATGAGCACAAAATATTTCCATGTTGCCAATTACTTGGTTCGTTTGTGTTGCTGCGGGCAGCGCTGGCGCAGGGAAAATCCCCCCGGAGCCGTCCTGGCCCCCAGGGAGCAGGGAGACCCCCGGCTGGGTCTCCCCAGGGCAGAGCATCCCCGTCCTCACCACGCACCCTGACACCCCCGGGCCCCCTCACCCCGGGGTCGCAGTCACCAGCAGCCTCCTAACGGCATTCCCATGTCCCCAGTGACATTCCCATGGCCCCAGCGTGACACTGATGGCTGTGGTGGGAAAGCGAGACCTTCCCAGGATTTAAACTGGCTTTTGAAGGATTTGGAAAAGGCTTTAGAACACCCTCTTTTGGTTACTCCCCCGGAGATGACGGTTTGGGGTCCAACCTGCCGGTGCCGCATTCCAGCCCCGAGAAAACCCCGAGCGGCATCACAGACGTGCTAACCTCAGGCCATCCCAGACGGGTCCATCGCCGCTCCCATCACATTCCCAGGCAGGATTCCCAGCCGGAGCCCTCTCCCCTGGCTGGGACTGCTGCTGTGACACCGTCACCACAAAACCATTCCAGCAGGTCGGTCCCGGGAGCCGCGTTCCTCCCACCTGCGCCCATAAATCCTCCCTCCACCTGGAGCCGGGTGGTGATTTATAAGGTGGGACAAATATTACAATGTTTAAGGAAAAAATAGTTTAAAAGTCACAAAAATCCATCCAGCTGGATTCCCCTCCCATGGGAACGGGGACTCAGTGACACCGGGATTTTGAGGCAGGGCTGGAATGAATTGGGTTCCGGCGTTGCCAAACCACCTGGATGCGGGATGCATCCTGGAGTCAGCCATGGATCTGAGCCACCACGTCCCCACACAGATCCCAAACCAGTGTGGAAGGAGCTGGAGGGAAGGAGCCATGGACACAAAGAAGGGGCTTCATTGCAGACGCCCCCATCCCTGCTCCCAGCTGAAATTCCTGCATCCGGCCCCGGAGAGGGCAGACATGCTGTGCAGCAGGACACGGCGCTGTGAAATCCATGTCCTTCTCCATTTCTCAATCACTCTACCAACATTAATTCCCTAATTTAGCCCCTGGCAGCGATCCTCACCTTACCCACAGAGAAACTGAGGCTGGGGGAGGGAGAAGCCATTTGTCTCCGGGTAATGAGCTGGAAGCCGGATCCGGGATCACCCCCAGCTCGCAGGATGAGTGTCCCTGCTCCCGATCCAAAGCCTTCTATTGTAAAAGACAACACTATGATTTATGATTATCGTTAGTCAGCTTTGAAATGGAGTCCAGGTTTTCCTGGAGCCCAGATCCCGGCTGCGACACTGGGCCCCCGACAACCCCCACTGCCAGCACTCCGCATCCCAGCGTCAGAGAGAGCGTCGGGAAGAGCCAAGGAACAATGGAAAACTGCAGATGGCAGCGGGATGAGCCGGGAGAGGCAGCGGTTGGGTGGCTGGAACTCAGGGCCACTGACCGCAGGAACCACCACGGAGAGGGGAAAGCTGGGAATGCCAGGAAGTGCAGGCAGGGAAAGTCGGGAGCTGGTCCGAGGTGAAGGTCACTCATGGCGATGAGCGTTAGGAATGCCGGCACTGGTTGGGCTGGATGCTGCCTGTGGAGAACACATCCCGCAGCAGAAGATGATCCCTGTTCCCAAACCTGTTCCCAACTCTCCCAATTTTAGCCTTAAATTGCACCTAGCAGGGTCGGGACATGATCCTGGTTTTTCACAGGAATCGGCACCCACATGAGGACTCAGCTCTGGCCAAACCAATCCCTGCGACCCCGTGATGATCCAATGGAAACAGCATTGGACAGGGCCTGGAGCCAGAAGCCATTTCTGTTCCGGACAGGCTTGGATTCTCAGTTGGAAACCATTTTGACCAGCATTTGCAGCCGGAGCTGGTGCCAGAATTCCCGTGTGCCAGTGCCGTATCCGACAGCGGCTGTCCAACAATGGGACAGTCACTGGGACGCGGCACAGCCCGGCAGGGCCACGGCTCCATCCTGAGTACCTCAGCCGAAGCCAAAGAGCAGCAAGTTCTCCCAACCACCCGGCATGAAGGGTCTTGAAAACGCCAAGGAGAGAGCCTGAAGCATTCCCAAGATGGACACCAAGTCCTGGAGCATGAGGCTGCTCCCAAGGGAAGAACCTTGCAGGGCTCAGGACAACAATAATTTCGCAAATAAAGGATTTTGGAGCCAATCCTGTCCTCACCCAAACACCCCAGCACCCACTTGGGGAGGGGACAGGGGAGAGCCCCCACCCTAAAACAGGAATCCCCGGAACAGGGAGCTCAGCCAGGAGTGAGAGAGAAGCCAGACACACAAACAGAGGTAATTCCACTTACAAGGTTTGTGCAGGTTTTTTAAAACGCAGGAAAATGGTGGAAGGGCAGGAAAAAGCGGAGCAGAACAACGGGAACATTGAAACACCCAAACACCAGGAGGGAGGGAAACCCTCCGGGAGAGCATCTTTTCCAGTAGCATCTCTCCCACCTCCCGCCCCACTCCCCTGGATGCCCTGCTCGGTCGGTGCTGAGAATTGGGTGAAATTTGGGAAAAGCCTCTTTGGAATGGTCAGCACATCAGCTCGAGCTTGGGCAGCTCCGGCGCCGTGTCGGATAAAAATAAAACACAATTTGTGGGAACAATGTGAGAAGGGTCGGTGAGCAAACCAGGAAGGTTTGTGGGATGGCAAGCAGGGAATTCCAGCAGAAAGGCCTGGATATGGAAAAAGCTGATATTCCTGGGGTGAAGGGGGACAGAGTCTGAGAAAGGGTCCCTCACATTTCAGGGAAACGGGAAAATAACGACTGTCCAGCAACGCTGATGTATTAAAGCACCGACCGTTCCAAAATAATCTTGGAATAAAAGCGACCATCCCAGAACGGGGCCATTCCGCCAGCACAATGTGGGGACGGAAAGATGGAAACGGACACACGGACACGGCCCGGGCGGCTCCACCAACCCAGCCCGGCACCGCTCCGTGTTCCAGAGCCGCTGGGGCTGTGCTGGCATCTCCTGGTCCTTCGGAAGCCGGGTACCCCCAGCCCCCCCTGCCGTCCCGGGGGGCTCTGCCCTGCGTTTTTCCACTCAATTTCCTTCCCGCGTCGGCAGGAGATAAATCCCTCTGCCGAGGCAGGCGGCCGGAACGGCAAAGGCAGCGGTGCCAAGTTTAATAAGCAACCCTGATCGAGAATCCAGATAATAATTGGGATTATCGAGCTGGCTGTGAAAGAGCTTCCTCAGCTCCTGACGGCACCAGCGCCCGGCACCGGGGTGACAGTGACACCCGTGGGGTCCCCAGCAGGGCCGGGACGTTGACGGGAGACTGGGATGCAGCCGGGATGCTGCCGAGAAGCAGCAGGAACCAATCCATAATTTAATATTAAAATAAAATCAAAATAATAAGCGCCCTTTTGGATGCTCCACGCGCAGTCGGAACCTGCGGCACAAGGGAGCCTGTGCCCCCAAAATCCCATGGGAAGACCCCAGCTCCATTCCCACCTCTGCAGGAGTTTCCCTGCATCCCAGTTTTGGGAGGGAGGACACGGAGCCGGCGCCGTCCCAGTGCCTGCGGAGAAGCTCAGCCGCCGAAATAATCCCGTCGCGGTTGGATTTTGTGCAGGGCACGAGGTCCAGGGGCTTTTTTCCTCAGCGGAAACAGGATTGGAAAAGGAAAGAATTGGGATTTTTCGAGTTCTCAACAGGGTCAGGCTGATTTTATTTTACTGCAAATATAAATAGGGCTTTTGATAAATAAATAAAAAAAAAAAGACAGTCTAAATAAAACCCCCCTGGAAGACACGGCACGGAATCTGGAATCCTGGCAGGAATAGCTGTAGCCGGGCTGAGTGCTCCGGAATATTTGTATTTGCTGTCTAAACACTTTATCTCTTTCCCAGCACATGGGTGAGTTTTGCTCCCGTGTAATGTTCAAGGAAAAATAAACCGAGACGGATAATTCCTCCTCTTCTGCAGGGGGAGAAAAAAAAATCCAACAAAACTTGGTCGTACTGGGGGGAAACAGCAAAATATTTCCAGGGAAATTCGGCTGAACGCCAAGGAAATAGATGAAGGAGGCAATTGGGATGCGGAGGGAGGAGGAAGAAGCTGGGGATGGAATGGGGCTTCCCCATTCCCAGGCACTAAAAACCCCTACTGCCATTTTTTCCCCGTTTTTCCCCAAAGTCAGCGGCGCTGGGAATCGAAGCCGGGAGACGTTTGGGTTTGGCACGAAAGATCTGAAATCCAAAGTTGGATTCCTGGGGGATTTCAGGGAAGGTGGGGAAGGAGCTGAAACAAAAAGTCCATTCCTGGAGTCAAACAAAAAAGGTACGGAGCGATGGTTTAAAACTCTGCGGATCCTGGGAACGCTTCGGCAGCACAGTGGGAATGCTGGTGGTGGGAATAGCGGTGGCTGGAATACCAGTGGTTGGAATACCAGTGCCAGCAGATTCCCCGCTGCATCCACAGGGAGCGGTGGCTCCAGGTCCAGCACCAGGCTGGTGTTTGGTGGGACCGACCCGGCACGGGCAGCTCTGGCGTTTGCACGGACACAAGAGTGAGCCTGGAGGTCACAGCTGCAGGGAAAATCGGAAAATCCCACAAAACAAGGCCAGGGCAAGTGGAAACATCAAGGAAAGCGGAAAATCGGGACATGAGGAAGAGCTGATGTGCTATGGGAGCATAGGGATGTATCCCATGGGAACCCACCACAGCACAGGCGTATCCCACAGGATCCCACCACAGCACAGGTTTATCCCATGGGATCCCACCACGGCACAGCCCCACCAGGACGTGGCTCAGCCTCACGGCTGCTCCTCTCCCAACAGCTGCTCCTCTGCTCCACTGGGCCTTGGGAAGCAAACATGGGAAGAGGAGAAAAATTCAAAAGGAGAGGAATTTAAAAAGACAAAAAAAAGGAGTCTAAATCCCTGTTTCCGCATCCCTCTCCCTTCATCAATGACCCAAAGGAAAATGTCGAATGGATCCGAGCCGGGCTCGGAATGGGAGTGCGGATCTCGCCGCCCCGGCACTGATTGGCTTCACCAGAGCCGAGCGCCATCGATCCCAGGCTTTGTGCCGCAGCCGGAGATGGATCCATGGGCAAGCTGGGCAGGATTGCGTGATTCCAAAACTGCGGGTCCAGTCCAGCACCTCCATCCCCTTGGAAAGGCTCATTCTGGACCCCTCACTGCCCCGGGCACCCGTCAAGGACACAGAGAAAGGGAACTCATTCCCCCATCTTCATTATTATTCCAGGGAGTAAATTTTCCTCCTTTGGAATATTTTCCCCCACTATTGTTGCTTTGAGCGCCTCGTCCCCCTCTGAAGTTCAGGACCCCCCACCCCCGTGCGGGGGCACAAAGCCCGGCTTCAATTGGAGCGGGGTGGAGGTGGGGGCTTTCCCAATCCCTTTGGAGATGGATCCTCTTTTTCCCCATCACGTCTGCGGCACAAGGAGGAGCCACAGGAGCCGCCGCAGCCCCGAGGGACACGCAGGATGTTCCAGGGGCAGAGCAGGATCCGGAATGTGGAGCCCAAAGTTCTGCTCCACAACCAAGTGGGGACGAGGACACTTCTGGACACTGCCTGGCTCCCTCCAGCCAAAGTGGTGAACCCCAGTAGGATCAGGGCTCATCCCAGTCTTTTGCCAAGGGATGGGATAAGGTCAGGACGGGATAAGGTCAAGAGGGAAGAGGCAAAGCAGAGCAGGATTTGTCCAGCACACGGACAAAGCTTCGAGGACCCCTGGTTTAAGCAGCATTCCAAAACGAAGGATGCGCCCTAAAGGTGACACAAATCCCAGACAAGGCTGGCAGGGAGGCGTCACAGCAAGGGAAAACCAGGAACGCTCCCAGGCTCTGAGCACCTGCACAGCCCCGCCTTGCCAAAATCCACAGGGTTTTAATTTCTCCCCGGGTTTGGGGCTCAACAAGGAAATTTTGGAAAAACCATTTCCCAGCCGCCCTTTGGGATGAAGCTCCAGGCCGGCAGCTCCATAGCCATGGATCCCCCCACCGCCAACCCCAATTCACGCTGCCGGGGCGGCACAACCGAATCCAACGGGTGATCCCAAAGGGAGCGGTGACCCCGGTGGTGACCCCGGTGGTGACCCCAGCCCTGCCCTCACCCCCTCCCAGCGCAGCCCCCCCACGTCCCTCCACAGCCCCCGCTCCGTCGGCTTTTGAGCCGGGAGCCTCATTAGGAGGTAATTAGCTCCGGAACAATGGGAAGCTCTTTAGCAGCCCAGGCACAGCGGCAGCAACAAGCCAAGGGGGAGCGAGGGAGGAGAAATAAATAAATAACAACACTGTGACCACCCGGGAACAAGCCAGGATGGAGCAGGGACACGGCCCAGCGCTGCCGGACGGGCTCAATCCCACTGCCCTGCTCTCAGCTTTGTCCCTTCCCGCTTTTCCTGTCGGGACCAAACCAGCCCTGGTGCATCACACGCCCCATGGGCACCGTCCCCCTGACATGGCTCCCACTCAGCTGGTGGGAGCAGCCATGGGGTCCACAAATCTGGCAGGTGGGGGGGAAGGGTTGGGCTGGTGGCAAAGAGTCTGGCCCCACAGACACCCCTAAACACAGCCCTGGCTTTGCGGGGGCCTCCAGAGATGCCTCTGGTATTCATATGGAAAGGCCAAAGTGGCCACTGGCTCACCCTGACACTTCTCCAGCTATGGAGAATGATGGAATCATTTGGGGTGGGAAAGAGCTCGAAGATCATTGATTCCAAGCCACGGATCCGGCCTGGATCCTCAGAGCACGGCGCTTCCCCTTGCACTGGCACAGGCCAAACAGGGCCTGGTCCTGTTTTTGGGATGAATCTCCAGATCGAGGAAAGCGGCCAGACATTGGGATGAGCATTGGGTTGTGGCAAAGGGGTAAAAGGAATTTAAACTCCTCTTAGGGGCTGAAGGTAACCGCACTCTGAGCTGCTCGCCTTCCATAAATCCCATTAAATCCAACGAAGCAGGGCAGGATCTCTGCCCCGAGTGGGGAAAACCAGCTCAGATCAAAACGGAGCCTCGAAAATCATGATTAATATCTAACACAAAAGAACCGAAATTGTCACCATCAGGAACGAGGAGCTATTTAAGGAACAATTGCTGCAATTTTCCAGCCAACCCAGCAGCTGAACCTTGTCAGGCGCAGGCAGGTACGGCTCCAGCCGCGGCATGTGGGACGGACATAGCTGGACAGACGGACAGACCTGTGCCCGGAGCCAGGTAAACCCACACCCAGGTACATCCCGGAGCCCCCAGGTAAGAATTCCAGGTGAATGTCACACAGGGGTGGCACAGCATTGCCACACAGGGGGGTGTTTGGCCTTGGGTTATTTGTGTGTGTAAAGTGTATTTATGTGGGGTGGGGTGAATAAACACCCACATATAAAAATAAATATCTAATTTATATAGTATATATGTATATAAATACATTTGTATATAAATATATATAAATCTACATGTATATAAATATATGTGTATTTCTTTATACAGCAGCACTTTTAAAGCTTTCCAAGATACCTGAGGGCATCTTTCACTCCCTGGACCATTCCCACTGCCCACCTTTGGTGTGTCCCCCCCACCAGGACACCCCAGGACACGGCGGGGCTCCTGGGGACCGCCTGACCCTCCGGCAGCTCCGCATGCCCCCAGCCCATCCTCGCATTAGGATGCGGCGCATGGCCGGCATTTGGATACCAAATGTGCAACCAGCAGGGAATGTAATTGCGGTCCCTGGAAAGGGACAGGCGGAGACGGAGACGGGCACGGAGAGAGAATCCTGTCAGCGACGCCGGCCCGGTGGTGTCTGCTCTCCATTAACCACTCGCCGCAGCCCTGGGCTGGTGAGGAATTGCTAACACGGCTTAACGGGCTGGAAAAGAGGGGTGGGAAGGGCTGGGAGTGATCTCGGCACAAAGGGAGAACAGAAGGAGGAAAACTAAAAGAGCAGGAATTGCACAGGACGCGGCCAAGCGCCGGCACACCCAAACGCCCAGCGCTGCTCTGGCACCCCGAGAGGGGGTTCGGCCTCATGGTGACACGGGAACAACCCGAGTGCCAGGGTTAAAATTCACATTAAAAGCACTCCAAGCGGGGAGCGGGGTGTGATTCGTTCAGAAGCCGGTGTGGGCTCCAGTGTGATGCCTGTGGGAGCGAGGAGGGAGGACACAGAGGACTGGGGACATGTAGGGATGGGGGTGACCCCGAAAGTCCCAGCCAGAGCCAGGACACAGAGGTTTTGGGATCCAGCCCCACTCCAACATGGAGACACGGGTGGAATACCCCAGGTCGAGCCCTCTCGCTCGGCCACCCTTCTGCAGCACCAAATTTCCCTGGAAAAAAACAGATGTGGCATCGTCTTCGCTCCCTCGATGGAGAGGTGGCACAAGCAACCACCAGCGGCCTGGCCACAGCCCCTCGTGACACTCAGGTGGGCAAGTTGGCCCTGGCTTGGGTGGTCAGTGGGTCACGGTCACAGCCACGGCTCTCCTGGCCACGGCCACCGCGCTCCAGGCTCTCGGACAAAGCACCAGCGACCAGCAGGCGCCAGGGCTGCAGCTCCAGGAGATGGGAATGCAGGAAAAAAGGGGCACAAAATCCAATGGGATTGGGAAAACGATCCAAACCCCCTCAAAGACATGCCCCCTTCACCCCAACCCCACCACCCCTGTGGCACGGGCCCCTGGCCCCCCAAAGGACCCCGCAAAGTCCTGCTCTGCCGTCACCACCGGCCCTGAGCATCACCTGGCTCCGTAAATCCCCCTGCCAGAAACCATTTCTCCGGTTCCCGATCCCGGGATTGGGGAGTGCAGAGGAGCAGAACAGAAATCCCAGCTGTGCTCACAAACCACACCGAAAAATAATACAGGAATCAGCAAAAGAAGCATTCGGAGGCAGCGCTGTGACCTCGGCGTTGAAACAGGCCATGGGCACGATCCCGCCCGGTCCCAGTGATCTGTGCCTTGAACAGAGGGAGGAAAACCCCCGGCACTTTGCACATTCCCGCTGTGGATGCAGGCACACGGCAGTGACCGCGGAATTGCGTCGGCTGCAGGAACACCGACCAGCATTCGGGAATGACGATTCCCTGCCCGTCACCCGGCTGTTGGCAGAGCGGGGGACGGGAACAAATCCCAAGCCCTCAGTCCTTCCTTGGCCTTCCAGGGGTTTCCAGCACAGCCCCGAGGCCACAGGTCAGGATCACAGGATTGGGGACCTTCCGAGGACAGGTCACTCCTTCCAACAGACCTTTTCCCTCGTAGCACAGAGGTCTTCCCGGATCCCTGATTTTTTGCCGCACGGTGCAGTGCAGCGCGCCGAGACATCCACCCTAAACCTGCTGCAGCATGGGGGGCAATGGGGGCCAAAAGTGGAGACCCCAACCCGCTGGCCATGCCAGATGCTCCAGGACAACCAGATCGACCCGGTTGGCTTCCAAGGCAAATCCACCCTGGAATCCTACGGGTGAGCGGCTCCCGCACCACCAGCCGGAAAACACGGAGTGACGGCGGGAAGAGCCCCGCGTGTCGTGCCGGACCCCTGCCCGCAGTGCCGGACCCCTGCCCACTGTGCCAGACCCAGGAAGAGCCTCAAGGTCCCACCCATGGGCGCATCGCCCTGGACGCGACCAATGGATCCACCCGCGACCGGCCCGGCCACGGCCAACGGATCCACACCGGGAGATCGACCATCAGCAGCGCCTGTTCGTGCCACGGAGCAAAAATCCACTCTTCCACACGGTACCAAAACAGCCCATTATTATATAATTCTACGTTCATCATCCTTCGTTTTTTCCCGGATAACCCAGGAGTTCCATCCAGCCAAACGTTTTCCCAGCGCATCCTCCCAAAATCATTTAAAAATAAAAATAAACCTGTAAATCCACAGCGAGTGGTTAAATCTCTCCCCAGAACAGGGAAATTGCAGCATCCCGAGGTACCACTTATTTTTAATTTAGCCCCAATTATGAAATATAGAATTATTCTAATCTGGGCAAATCATATCGACCATGAGATTTATTCCTGTCTTTTATAAAATATAGATTGCTGTATAAACCTGAGGAAAAATATTTAGCGGCAGAGCAGGTCTGTGGGTTCCAACAGGGCATTTTAACCTTGGGTTTTTCCCCCCTTTTTTTTTTAACCCCTTTTGATTTCGCCTTTATTAAATGAGGTGTTGGGGGGGGAAAGAAAGAATGAAAACGGGAAACCAGAAAAAGCATAAATATGCTTTTTCTTCATTTTTAAGAATGAGCCAGTCTTGTAGTAACTCTAGAGACAAAATAAACCCACCGCTGGGTTCAAAAAGGGAATAAGCAGGAAACTCAATGGCAATTTCAATCTTTGCAACCCCTAATAAATTGCCTCGAATTCCGAGAGCCGAAGGCGCAGGCGGGGAGCGCTGGCGACACGGGGCGCTCCCACATTGGGGAAATTTGGGTCACATCCCGGAGCCAGGCGCTGCGGACGTGCCTGCTGAACCCACCAGCCATTGTCTGCTCTTCCCTCCCAGCCCCTCGCGCTTCCTCCGCTCCATTTTATTTCCTCCCCCCTCGAAAATATTTTCCCTGCCAATAGCAGATTTAGAAATATATAAATATATATATATATATGGAATAATGATCCGCCGTGGATTTTCCGAGGATAAATTCTCGGCGGCACCTACGAGGGGGCGAAGGGGATGGAGCCGACGCCATCACCGGTGCCGGGTCCCGGGACGCCCGTGACCAACAACCAAGGGGCTACTTTTGGCTGTCGGCACCACCGTAGGGTCCCTTGGGTGCCAAATCCCATCCCAAGGAACCCTTGGGTGCCCAATCCCAAACATAAGAACCTCTGGGCGCCAAATCCCAGCCACAGGAACCCTTGGGTGCCAAATCCCAGCCACCGCCCCAACCGCCCTCGTCTCCAGGATGCCGGAGTTTGACCGGGGGGGGGCCCCTCACACATGTTCGGCATTTGGGAGAACAAAAGGAAAGAGCCCAAAGTGTGGGAGCTGGGGGAGCACCAGGAGCCGAAACCAAAAAACTTCGCAACGGGCAAAAAAATAAAAAAAAATATATGTAATTCCCTGGCTCTTACAATCCCCCACAAAAATGTGAGGGAGATAATAAAATCCATATGCACCGCGGGCGGCCCGCGGCGGAGGCACCGCCGCCAAGGCACCGCCACCAAGGCACAAAGGGACGGGCTCGCCCCAATTTGGGGGCACGGGCGGGTCCCCCCAAAGGGACATGCGGAGGTTGGATGGACACCGGGCACTGCTGAGGGCCCTCGGCCCCGCGCGCGTCCCACCGGCTCCGGGCGCCGAAAAACTGCCGGGAACTTTACCCAACTGCGCTGGTGTCATCGAGGGAGAGAAGGTGCCACCGAGGGTCCCCTCGTGGATGGCAGCAGGGGACGAGCCACTCGGTGCTGGAGGAGCCGCCTCACGTCGCTGGCAGCCCTAGGGACGAGTACCAGGCCACGTCGTGCCCCCTGTGGCCCCTCGTCACACAGGGACCGAGGGGGACAAAGAACCCTCCCCGTTTGACCCAGAAAACACAGCAGCCCAAAGCCAGGGGCCACAGGAGCAGCAGCACCCACCGAGCTCATCCCCCACCACTCACAGACACCACCAGGGCTGGGAGAACTTTGAGGAATTTGGGGGAAAATAGGGGTTTGGTGGCTGGTTTTTGTTTTTACAGGAGTCCCCACAAACGGGCCCGTTCAGAGCCCATAGGGTGTCCACACAGGGCGGGTGGAGGGTCCCGGGGGTCCCAACCACCTGAGCATTCCCAGAGCAGAATTCCTCCCGCTTCCAAGTCACCAACAGTTTTTGGTTGCTCAAAATCACGAACAAAGAAATACGACAGAAACGAAACTCTTGCCCCCCAAAACAAACACTTGGTGGGGAAAAAATACACAGAAAAATCGAAATTCCAACTGGAGTCAGGAAACGAAGCCAGCTGTGGGGATTGCGCTTCCAGGATGGGAATGACCCGGGAGCAGCAGGGCCGGGCACCCTCAGCTCCGCACCCCCAGTCCCCAGCACCTCCCGTGCCCCCCTCAGGCTCGTTTTGCCATTTCTCCCCCAAATCGTTCTTTCCGACCTCCCCACAGCCGCACCCGCCGCTTCGGGTGGATTTCGGGG
>VZRJ01011343.1:33226-44518 GCA_013397565.1 Ptilonorhynchus violaceus | reverse complement strand
ACCAGTCGGGATATTTCCCCCCCCCAACCCCTTCCCACCCCTGCTTTAAGTCACAGAAGCGTTTGGTCTCTCCTGACCTCATTAGGGTAATTAGGAAACCTTTTGAAGCTGGCAGAATGGCTCTGAGCGGTGGGAAAGGAGGAGAGCAAAGAGGCTCTGAAGGAGCACGAGGATGGAGAAAGCGGGAGAAAAACATCTTCAGCGGCGAGGAGGTGACCCGCAGCTCTGCTCCTCTGGAAAGCTCCTTAAATTGCCTCTTTTAAGAGGATGGAAATCCAAGTCCTGGTTATCCCATAAGACCTGGGCAGCCAGGGAGCAAGGAAGGAAAAGGGTGGTGGGGCAAGCGCAGGCTGAGCCGAGGATTCCGCTTCCATCTCTGATCCACCACTGCTTCCCTGGGTGCCCTTTGGCAAATCAGCTCTTGCTGTGCCTTAATCCTTCCTTCATTTGAAAAAAACGTTCCCTACATGTTATTTTCTATGTGGGAAACACAGGCTTTGGAGGGAAAGGGCTCCCTCTGACTGTGCAGCTCCCAGGAAAACCAGGCTGCTCCCGGGGACTTCTGCTCCTGGCAATCATCCACCCTGGAAGTGGTGCCAACCAACACCTTGATCTGGAGTCTGATAAAGCCACAGCCCACCTCAGATGGAGGGAGAAGGCAATTTTGGTTTAAACTCAGCTGCTTTCCAAACCCACCTGAGCCACCTGCACACACCTGGATGACAGGAGTGGAACCTTCCTAAGCACACCCAGCCCTCCCTTCATCTAATAAATGTGGGAAGCGTTTTCCCTGCACTCATCTGAGCCAGTTGAGAAGCCCAAACGATGACTGTGGCGAAGCTAAAGTTATCACAGGGATAAAACCTCCAGTTCTAAAGGAAAAACGCGCTATCGCAGCCCTTTGCTACCAATCACAAAGGGCACAAACCCGATGCCTCTCTGTGTTCTGCAGAAAGAGGAGTTTGATGTGAGAGAAAAGCGGATTAAAATAACACTGGCAAGAAAAAGGATCAAAATACACCAATATACCCCGGCACGAGCGAGTCTGAGCCACCGCGTCCGGGGTCCCGCTGTGCCTCCGGCGCACACGGAGATGGAAACGCTGCCACGATCCTGCTCGGCTGCTTTGAGGGTTCCCATTGTGTGATGAGGCTCCCCAGCCATCTCTCCATCCCTCCAGGAGAACATCCCATCAGGATCTGCTCCTCTGGGATGTCCTTGGCAGGCAGAGCCGGACCAGCCCTGCATAGCCAGCCTGGGTTTCGGCAACATCGTGAAAGGCTGGAATGGTTTGGGTTGGAAGGGAGCTTAAAAATCATCCAGTTCCACCCCCTGTCACAGACAGGACACCTTCCCTGCTCCACGCCCTGTACAACTTGGCCTTGGATGCTTCCAGGGATGGGGCAGCCACAGCTTCCCTGGGCAACCTGTGCCAGGGCCTCCCCACCTCACAGGGAAGAATTTCCTCCTTTTATCCAGTCTAAATCCAGCCTCTTCTGGTTTAAAGCCATCATTCTTTGTCCTATTGCAACAGGCCCTGCCACACATCACCTGGAGCTGGACTTGATGATCCTTGGGATTTCTTGGGAGCATCACCTGGGGGTTGCAGGTAGAACAGCATCATGGCCCCTGCAAAGCTTCGATCCCCTCAGCTGCTCACAGCGTTAATGCCCATCAGTTTTTCCCTGTCAGGAACAGCCTTTCCAGCAGTTCTGCAGGAGCGGGGGTGGCTGGGCTCAGCTTGGTCTCAACAATGAAATAATTGGGATTATTTTAAGTACACGAGGTTTTATTCTTTAAAAGAGTGAGAGTAATTAACCACCGGAACGTATCAGCAGCATAGCGGGGCGGAGTGAATGCTCCATGGAGGGGCTGGATTCTCTCCAGGGAAACCTTCTGCCTGTACCTTGCAGGACAAACCTCCTGGTGCTCTGCCTGAGCCTGACCCTGGTCTGAGCTCTTCTGGCTGCAAACCTGCAAATCTCCACACCCCCATTTCCAGGCTCCAATTACCTGGTGGATGGAAGCATTTTGAGGATCCCCAGGTGCTGCCAACAGCAATTCCTGTGGATTCCAGCACAGCAGCAGGGAATACACCGACACTGGGAGATGCTTCCAGTGGGCGAGGTGGTGAGGAGGTGGGAACTGGCATGAGTGTGAACCCACACGCGTCATTTCAGTTCCATTTCCCAGCACTGGACGTGACATCACGACCCTCTTCACACTCAGGAAGTCCCATGACTGGGAACAGGGTGACCACAGAATCCCAGGATGGTTCGGATGGGAAGGGATCTTCCAATTGTCTCGTTCCACTCCCTGGTGAGGTGCTCTAACCCATCACCCCCCATTCCCCACATCGTTAATTAAAGCTGCTGATAATTGTCTGCAAACACCTCACCAGGGGCAGGGGCTCTCCAAGCCCTGCTGGAGCAGGATCTGTTCACATCCATAGCAATCCCACAGCCTGGGGAAGCACTTCCACCAAATCAGACACAACATTCCCATTTTCCGGAGATTCCAGACCACAGGTGCATGGAGGTTCCATCCCCCCAACAGGTATCCCTGGACATGGCTCGTGACTTTGATCTGGCATCGTGAGAAGCAAACACAAGACATTGTCTCCAATTTAATTTTCGGGCTGTTTCTCCCCCCCTCCCCACCTCATTCACGCATTCAGGAGCACAGAGCCCCTTTCATGTTTACTCATCCTTAGATTGCAAAAATTGTCGTGTGAATTCCTCCTCCAATTAGCTCTGGTACTCAAAAATAAAATATTGTTCCGTTGCCAGCGCAGTTCTGATCATTCCTGTCCTTTATATTTTTATTCCCCAGAGTCACTTGAAAAGCGGACGCTCCTTCCTCCTCCCCTGCAAAGCCCCTTGGAAAATTTTTAAAACAAAAAAACAACCAGCGATTCTAAAGGAAAGGCTTTGGTGGCTGAAGTGCCACTTCCATTCACCTTTCCATGATGGAAGGGAAAAAAATAAAGATCAGAAGGAGGATTTAGACAAAAAGCCAACTAAGTAAATGTAATTTCTAATACAGGAGAATCTGCTCGTTGTGTAGAGGCGCTTTGTTGAGTGGAACAGAAGCGACATCAGAGACTCTGCAGCTGGTATTCAAACATTCCCAGGTTCCTTCCCGATGTGCCACCCCATTCCACACCAACCCAGAGACACGCTTTGGAGTGCCAGTGTCCACGGAACGAAGGTGAGGAAGACCCAGTCCCTGCCCACGACAAGCCCCAGAGGGACACGGGCACAGGAGAATTGCGGGTGCAGCTGAAAATGGGGAAATTCCAAAGGCCATCCACAGTCACCCCAAAGTCCCCAGAGCCACCCAGTGAGTGTATGAGCAATAAATTGGACAAAACTTGTGACATTTTCCCCCGACCACGCTCATCTTCCCCAGCAAGGGCTTGGCCCCAATGGGACCAAGAGCCTGGCACATTCACAGGGACAATCCCTGACCCAGAGAACTGCCCATGGAGATAATCCTGGGATAGTTTGGGTGGGAAGGACCTTAAAGCTCATCCAGTTCCACTCCCTGCCATGGGCAGGGACACCTTCCACTGTCCCAGGTTGCTCCAAACCCTGTCCAACCTGGCCTTGGTTAATGGCACCGATTAAAATCAAGGTTTGTTTGGTACTGGAGGAATCTAGTGACAAAGAACTCTGAAATCCATGAATGGACCATCCTTTACCCACTCTGTATTTCCCTCTTTGACCCCCTTGGGGAACTGGAGGGACTCGGATCATCTCTTCTCCCATACAGCGCCCAGAAAAATCACATAGGGACTATTATCACGCATAAAAAAAAACCCCAAAGAAACAACTTTAGACATGAACCCTCATTAAAAACAGGTGACAGAGAGCAAGAGAAGAGCTGTCTGTGCTGGCGGTGCTCCCTCCCCGGGCTGTGCCGCAGAGGTGATTTCGCACTCCACGGAGCGCGGCGCGAGGAGCCGCAGCAGCAAACAGGCTCTGGAATCAAAAGAGCTCCCCAGCACTCCACCGGCCCCGCAGCTCCCATTCCAGGGAAGGAAATTTGCATCCAAAGCATCAAGAGCACTTTACCTCGAGTTTAAAATAAATTCCGAGCAGATCCATGCCGCCAGCTTGTGTTTGTGACTGGAATCCCAGCCAGCACCAGCCGGAGCCTCTCCCCGGTGAGAGCTCGGGAAGAGGGGATGGCACAGAGCAGGGAACGGGGATGGGGGGAGGACAGCACAGCTGCAGCTGGTCCAGCACTACAGGCCACAGCAATTAGTGCTAATTGGGGTACCAGCCCCCTGAGCCTGAAAAGGAACGAGCACTTGGTTCACATCCTGCCGCAGCTCCCAGCACCGCACACAGACAGAGCTTGAAAGCACAGAATCATGGAATTTTTTAGCCTGGAAAAGACCTCCGAGAGCATGAACTCCAACCATTCCCCCAGCACTGCCAAGGCCACCACTAAACCAGGTCCCCAGGTGCCACGTCCAAGCATTTTTTGAACGCTTCCAGGGGTGGTGACTCCACCACTGCCCTGGGCAGCCTGTGCTAGGCTGCATCCCTTCCTTTTCCAGGGCAGGAATTTTGCCTATATCCAATCTAACTGGACGGGATGATGCTGTCCTGCCCATTCTGCTGCACAGGGAATGCTGTTAGTTCATTAGCACTGCAGTTAATTTGGCCCAGGAAAGCCGGGGTACCCCCAGGGTGCTGCTGCACCAGGGCCGGGTGCTGGAGCATGTCTGTGCTGGAGCATCAAACCAGGGCATCCCCAAACCTTCTCAGTCCTAGAATCATAAAAATCCCTCCCAAACAAGTACTGACAGGGCCAGGTGAAACTCAGCTGAGGTGGAGCTGGGGGGAGACCCTACCCAGCCCCACAGCTCCCCAGGAGCCGCCCCAAACCTGCTACTCTCCCACCCCGAGGCCAAGAGACACAGCCCCTAAAAGGCACTTCCAGCTCATCCCACACAGCTGCTGGGCGAGGAAGATTTGCCTTTCAAGGCGCCAGGATTCATTTGCAGCTTCCCCAGGTGCCGGCAGTGCCCCGGCAGCCGCAAGTCTGGTCTGTGAGTGCCACCTACAGGGATCCCATGCGCCCCGACCCCGCTGCCCCCCAGAACCCCCACCAGTAACGAGGGTAAATCGTGGAGCAAAAGAAACTCTCTTCCCACCTCGGCTGCTCCAGGACGGGAGGAGCCAGGACACGGGGACATGGGCAGGGTGGCAGAGGGGGACAACAGGAACGTGGCGTCTGTTTTCTCAGGGCCACTGGTCCACACAACGGGAATGAGACGGATGAGAAGCAGATGTGAGAGTCAGGGAACGCCCTTGTTTTTGTTCTGGGTTTAATTCCCTGCAGGGAGGAGCCAGGACATTCCCATTTCAGCCTGGAGGAGACTCGGAGGAGACTCGGTGGGGTCCGCAGCTCCCGATCTCTGCTCTCTGTGAGCAGGGACAGGACCCAGGGGAATGGCTGGAGCTGTGCCAGAGGAGTTTGGAATGGAGATCAGGGAAAGGTTCTTCCCCCAGAGGGTGGTGGGGCACTGAGCAGGCTCCCCAGGGAACGGTCATGGCCCCAAGGCTGCCAGAGCTTCAGGAGCATTTTGACAACACTCTCAGGGACAGGGTGGGATTGTTGGGATGTCTGTGCAGGGCCAGGAGTTGAACTCGATGATCCTTGTGGGTCCCTTCCAACTCGGGAGATTCCATGACTCAGTGATTCAGGGAACAGCCTCTCCTTCCTCGCTCCCAAATATGCAAAATGGAATTTGGTTCTGCCGCTGTGGAGGCTGGAATCAGCCTCATAGGGCCCTTATTTGGTCTTCTGTACAAGAAAAGGATTCATATGAGAACAGGGAGAAAGGAGACTTCAGAAAAGTGAAACCAACCCAGAAATGATGAGAGAATCATGGGGTCATGGAATGGTTTGGGCTGAAAGGCACCTTAAAGCTCACCCTGTTCCACCCCCTGCCATGGACAGGGCCACCTTCCATACACCAGGTTGTTCCAAGCCCCATCCAACCTGGCCTTGGACACTTCCAGATGGGACCCAAGGTGAGCAGCAGCACTGGGAGCACACGGAGGGACAGCGTCACTGTCCTGTGAGCGGGAGTAGGGCAGGAGGAAAACCCAACCTGGCCTTGGACACTTCCAGATGGGACCCAAGGTGAGCAGCAGCACTGGGAGCACACGGAGGGACAGCGTCACTGTCCTGTGAGCGGGAGTAGGGCAGGAGGAAAACCCAAAGGACTCCATAAATCCATGAACCCACCACAGCAGCCCCATCCTGCTCAGCAGCCCCTACACGCGCCAGGGCGGGATGGGTGGGCTGGAATGCTTTATTCCAGTAGTTCCAGGTACACGGGAGGAGATGCTACTACAACAGCAACACCATCGATCAGTACAGGGCTGGTGGCTGTTTAAAGATAAATCAGCAATTCCAGGAGGGTGAAACAGGAGCTGCTCTTTGGCGACTTCAGACAACAACGTGCTCAAGTGCTGTTTATTGACTTCAGGGCTCCCACTCCCACCACAGGCCCCTCTCCAGCACCTCCCAGTGCTGCAGATCCCATCCCAGGCACAGAACACAACTGACAGTGCTGATCTCATCCTGCTCCCAACGATCCCATTAAGCCTGCAGATGGTCTGGTTGGTTTGGGCAGGTTGGTATCAGCAGCAGAGAATCCCATAAAGCCTCCAAGTTCAGAGAGAGATTATGTAAACTTTGGAAATTTGGCTTTGGCTTAATTTGGGGCAGACTGTTGTAGTCACTCATGACACACACAGGTGGTGACTGTCACAAGTCGTGGTCCATCAGCTCCTTTTGGCTGGGATGAGTGGGAACCCTACAGACCAACGGGCACATGGAGCCTTCCACCAACACCCTGATTCATCCTGAAGAAAGAAAAGTGCAGCAATGGCTGGTGAGGCCTCAGCCTGCCCAGGGCCAGGCACAGGCAGGGTCTGTTTGCATCCCTGTGTTTAGCCTGAAAAACTAAAACAGGAAAGCTTCTGGAAGATCCAACAGGTGCAGAGACCTAAAACAAGGGTAACAAATACATGTGGAGGAACTAAGAGTAATGGAAGGAACACCTGAACTGCTCCTTTGTGGAAACATCACGTGAGATGTTCAAAGCTGCTACTTGCAGGATCCACCCTAAGAAACGCCTGTCCTGGCCTGCCACTGCTCACACTGTGAGGAGAAGTGACAGCTCCAGTTGATTCTTCCCAGAGAAATGGGATCGTGCCGAGCACCCCAGGGACTCTCAGGTTTGTCGCTTGGTTTTCTCCTCTCAGAAAACACCTCCAAGGACTCAAGAGTGGAGCAGGGGTGGAATGTCATGGCCTGCAAAGGGTAAATCCAGATGCCAACTGCTGGCAAGAGGCAGGATGGAAGTGGAAACAGCCTCAGAGGGTCCCTGATTACAGCTCCAATCTGTCCCCAGCCCAGGACCAGAACAAGTGACAGGCCCATGAGCACCCTTGTACCCTGCACCCCTTTAAAGGCGGCCAACAAGACTCTGAAAACATGGATGTGGTGCAGAAATTCCAGGCTGGCATGGCATCTCAATTTCCTCCCCATGTACCTACACAGCACAGCACAGCACAGGGACTTCATTGCCTGCTCCACACCTTTCCCTGCTCAAATACAAACACCTTTTACAGCAAAACCAAATTCCAGCAGGAATATGAATTATTTTTAGGGCAGGACCTATGGCTTGAGGTTCCCTCTGATCCGAGTCATTTAACATTAAACAAAACCTCCACTCCTGCGAGGTAAGGAAACTTGAGAATTGCAAACCCCACCTGTCCAACAAGAGCAGAACCTAAGGAATGCTCAGGTTCATCAGTTCAGGTTAAGGAAAGCCAAGGAATGTGTTGGTCAAACACTGAGCACGGCAGTGGAGTGGGACAGCCGGGTTCATCTGGCTTCAACAGCACATGGAACAACTTTCCAGAGGGAACTGAAGAGCCAGGAAATTATCAGCACATCCAGAGCCCTGCAAGATCAACAGAGATCCCTGACCATGGATCACACAGCTCTGATCATCCTTGGGGAGGCCGGGTGGAGCGATCCTGGCGATTCCCACCTGGAACCTCTGCCTGCTCCCATCTGGAGCAGCTACACAAGCAGGGAACACCCCAAACAGGTGTGAAAAGACCCAAACGACAGGAAAACAGGGCACATCCAAGCACTGTGTGCACATGGCAGCGTTATTAAAAATATATCTATATATGTATTTTAAAATCCTTTGCGCACATGCGAGACGGAGCTGCCATGGGGGTGGGGTTTCTCCAGGAAACCTCACCTATCCTGAATGGAAAAACGTGGCCACTTGCACAGGATCACACCAGGATCACAGCACTCCCTCAGTCCCCTCGGAGATCCTGGAGCAGCTGCCAGACTCCAGATCCCCTCCCCATCAGCACAGTCTGTCTCCTCTCCAAGTGTCAGCTGTGCCCCCTGATCCACAGGGGATTAGCAAACCAAAGAGAAGGAGCCAAAGGCATTCCAAAGACATTCTCAATATTCACCTTAAAGGTACCACAGGGACCTCCCCGCCCGCAGGGCAAATCCCTCGGGTTCTCCAAACAAAGGCACTACCAAAGACACTGAGGGGAAAAGTGGGATTTAAGGATGTGCTGCCAGTTTCCAAGGAAAGGCCATGGACAGGAGCACTTGGTGAGCAATTTTCACCGTTTTAGCAGCAGATCCATCCAACAACAACCTCCTGACACATTCACCTTTGGTCCTACACAATCAGATCCCAAATATCCACATAACAATGGGCTGCAGGAAACATCCCAGTTGAGTTCCAGCAAAGGGAGTGAAACTCCAGTGTCCTTGAGAGGAGATAACCCTCAGCCAGGGCTGCCCTGAATCACAGTCAGAGGGGTTGGGGTCCCCCTTTTCCAGTTATCAGCTGCTCCAAGATGCTCCCCAGCTCACACCTGGCTCTTCCTCAGGTATCTCGAAATCCAGAGCCTGGAGATGTCACACGTGTCCCTGGTGTCACACACATCCCTGGTGGACACACGACTGGGGCTGGGCAGAGTCCGGGCACTCCCAGCTCTTTTGGTGACTCTTTTGGAGAAATATTCCTTTGGGTTGTGGCCCCTTTCATTTGTAAACGTGTCTGTCAACCCATGAATGACCTGGATTATCCCTGTAACCGCTAATCCTGCAAAATTTAGCTCGTTTAACTCATTCCCAAAGCTGTTCTGTCTGAACTAGCACCCCCCCCCCCCCTTGTTTATGTAACAGACACCGTGAGCTCTCCCAGCTCCTCTCAGGAGCTGACTACAGAGACACTTCCCAAAGAAGTAACTTGATACTGCATGAAGGAAAGATGATCAGCCTGGAAAAGGAATCTGATGTTTCCAAGGCTGGAAGGGAGGGATATGAGCACCCTAAAGCACCGACACCGAGGGCACAAGGGCAGCTCACAAGCCCAGAGCTCGGATTTCAGGTGCTGAAAATGATCCAGGAGCATCTCCCTTACCTCAGCCTCTCTCTGTGCAGTGAAAAGCTCCCATCTTTCCCCAGAAATGTCCCCAAAAAATGCATGTGAAGAAAACAGGTTTGGTCCCCTTTCTCCTGCCCCAGCTATGGAAGGGCCCGAACTGTTAATTAATAGTCACTGTAAGCAGATATAAAACTTGAGCACTGGAGATTCCACTGGGATTGGACCCTCCATCAGTCTGGGCAGCCGGTGCCGCTGGTTTCGAGTCATCTGGAAAAAAAGGAGACACCCAAAATTAGGTGGGAGGGAGAACAGGCAGCGCGGTGGGGGGAGCTGAGGTGACATTCCTTAACGTGACATTCCTCCTTGGCTTAAAACAACCTCCCCAGAAATCGAACTTGTGGGATGTAGACACGTCACTGGCAAAGCAGGAATGGATGTCCCAATGGGACAGAGAGTTTGAACTGTGATATGACTTAGAACCAATTCCTGAACTGGAAAAAAAAAAAAAAAACCACGACGGAATTTTTGTTTTCCTGTCTAACACAGGGAGGCCCAGCTGAGCACAAGGGTTGCCTCTCCTGACAGCCCTGTGACCCCACAGCATTGTCCAAACAACCCTGTCAGTGAGACTTTCCCCACTCAGAAAACGAGGAAAAGCGAGATAAATCCGTGTGCCAACACAGAGACCACACGCAGGCGTTTTAATTTATGCAGATCTGGTTGTAGGAGCTGTGCCAAAGCTCCCACGGCTTTGGGAAAGGAGCCTCAGCCTCTTGTGAGGAAAAGAGCAACGCAGAAAACACACAAAATGCTCCCTCACCGCCTCAGGTTCCGTGTCTCAAACACGGTGTCCTCGTCACTGTCGAGGGAGCCCAGCTCGAAGTTCTCGTCGTGGCTCGAGAGCAGCCCGTACTTCTTCCTCTGGGGCTTCTTCAACCTGAAATGAGTTTTGGGCTCGTTTCTGGGGCCCTCGGACCTGGGGCTGAGGGACAGGGAGAGCACAGTGAGTGAGCCGCTGTCCCCACCCAGCGGGACCAGAGATGGTTTAGCGCTAATTACCTCGGGTAATTAACAGTGCTGCGGATTTACAGCAGGGTTTTGGACGCGCTACCAAGGGCATGTGTGGGGAAGCAGAGCCCCGGCTGGCACAGGGAGGGAGGGGAGGGGGATTCAGGGAAAACAGGCACAAACCCAGGGAGTAGGAGCGGGACAAGGGGACGCCCCAGGACAGGGGACACCATTACCGGCTCTGGGGGGGACCCAGACCGGGACCGGGACTGGCAGGGGCACGGCCATGCGGGAGAGGAACCCGGACAGCCGGGACAAGCAGGGACAGTGGCCCCAAGTAAGGGGGACTGGAGCCAGGACCAGGACAATCCCCGTGACATCCCAGACCAGGGGGAACCAGGATCAGGGCAAGCAGGGCAGATTCCCGGGCCAGAGCACATTGAAACCGGGACAAGTAAAGACACTGCCCAGGACAGGGAGCACCAGGATTGGGACCACCAGGGACACAGCCCCGGGCCAGAGGGGACAGGAACCGGGACCAGCAGGGACACAACCCGTGACAGGGGGACACCAGGACCAGAGCAAGCAAGGACACGGCCCAGGACAGAGGGGAGAAGAACCAGGACCAGCAGGGACACAGCCCCGGGTCAGGGAGCACCAGAACTGGGACACGACCAGGACCGCGACCTGCAGGGACACGGACACAGCCGCGGCCCGGTGCCCGTCCCCCCCCGCACTCACCGGAACGCCCGCAGCACGAAGTAGAGCGCGGCCAGCGCCGATAGCGCACTCAGCACATAAACCGCCCGCCTCAGCACCGG
>VZRJ01011343.1:14895-26813 GCA_013397565.1 Ptilonorhynchus violaceus | reverse complement strand
GGGCGGGAGCGCCCCTGTGAGAGGGAAGGAAGTGGAGGCCGCTGATTGGCCGGGGGGCGCGGCCGCCCCGCCCCTCAGCGGAGGGGGCGTGTCCGCGCTGCCCCAGTTTCGCGCCCTTCTCGCACTGCGGCGGCGGCCGCAGACAAAGGGCCGCCTCAGGGGCTGCCGCCATTTTGAGCGGCGAGCGCTGCCCCCGGCCCGGCCCCGGCGGCTCCTCCCGCTGTGGCCCATCCAGTCAACGCCCCGTTCAGGAGCCCTTCCTGTCCTCGCGAACCGGCCCTCTCGGTGACCGCCTTCCTCCGTGTCCCACAGGGAATGATCCCTCCAGCCGCCTCTTTCCAGTGCTGTCGCACAGATGCTTGGGAGAACTCGGCACAATGAGGGTGAGAAGTTGCCAAATCAACAAAGTTTTCTTCAAAAATAAAAGGTCTTTGCTCAGCCTTTTTGCCATTGAAATCTTTAAAAGCCCCCCCATGAGGTCTCACTAAGGTGAGAACGCCTGCAGCAGTAAAAATTTCCGTATTGAAAGAGGAAACTGGAAAGCCAAAGACGCGTCTCAGCGAGAGGCTTCAGGGTTTGAAAAGGCCTAAAAGTAAAAAATTTTAGTGTTTCATACAATAGTTACGATTTTGTGTAGAAAATGTAGAAAAGTGTTTGGAAACATTGGAGAGGAGGAGACGCATGTGAGGAAATAAATGTATTGGAGAGGAGATGAATGGGAGGGAATAGCAGCATGAGGGAAATGGAGGAAGGAAACAGTGAGGATGGGATTGTTGTGTCACCATGTCTGGGGATCAGCTCACTGTGTCCCGTGTCCAGGGACAGGACTGGACACATCAGGGGTCACTGTGTGTGTCCCTGTCCCAGGCAGGACCAGCCACATCAGCTTTGCCTCCAGAAACTCCTCATAATTCCCATTGCAATTTGCAGCAGGAGAGTGCAGCCACCAGTTGCCCTCCTTCCCTCCGACCTTCCCTCCTTCCCTCCCAGCATTCCTGGTCAGAGCCGGGCTGCACGGAAGAAAACCACTAGAATACGGAAATTGCAAGTCTTCGGTGATTGATTTCCAAACCAGGTGCTGAGACAGAGGAAAAACAAACCACAGGGAGATGCAAAGAAACCTGCCCACGATTGCTCTGTCCAAGCAGTGATCGCCCATTCCCTGCCTCCCAGAGCGTGGAAGTCGGGCTTTTCCTCCCTGATTTGTTGTGATCCCTTTGGGATCTACAGGGAAAGGGCTGTTTGTACACAAGATGCGGAGTAATTATGAAACCCAGAGGCACCGCATCAGTGGTTTTTCTGAGCTTACAGGGCCGCAGGGACGGGATGCTGCCACCAAAGTGCTCAAAAAGTACATAAAGAAAACCAATATTGATGGCAGACCAAGCCAATATTATTAGTATTTTCTGACCATGAAAACATTTACTACTTTCCTTGACCTGGAGGAGCGAGGAGACGCGTCTGCTGTTACTGCAAATTGATTTTTGCCCTTCAGGAGAGGAAAAGATCCCGGCCCTGCAATCACAAGCACGGCATTTTGATTAAATTAGAGACCCATTAACGTGAGCGTTTCTGGTCCGTGATGAGGGTGGATAAAGTGACCTTGATGCACAGAGTCATTTTCCAGCTAGGATGCTGCGAGAGGAGCAGCAGTGGCCCAACACTGTCCCTGCTGCAAACCTCAAAGGACAAACACTGGGATTCACTGGGATTTGACTCCTCACACAAAGCCAGGCAGGTTGGGTGTTGCGAGAATAACACTGGGAACCTTTGCTGCTTCAGGGGAATTTGAGTCCCAGCAGGAAGAAGAGCTGGTGCGAGCAGAGAAGCTCCTGTGACAGGGAATGGTGAGCACAGCCCTGCCTGGATTTGTCCCAAAAGTGTGATTTTGGTCTGCCTGGAGTGTGTTGATGCCTTTGCTTTGACACTGAGAGTCACCCAGTGACACAAGGCGAGAGCTGGGCCGAACGGACACCGCGTGTTCCCAGGACATTTCAGTGCTCCAGATCTGCTCATTCCTAACCCAGGGCATCAGACACAACATCAGCCATGGATTTGATGATCCTCATGGATATTCTATGATCAGGCTGTGCACAGGGCCTGCAGCAGCCCCGTGTCACCTGCCCAAGGGGCTCAGGGGCGTCTCCACATGTACCACGGGCTGGGCTCTGGCTGGAAGCAGCGCTGGGAGCAGCCGGGCAGGCAGCTCCCCTGGCAGGTTGCACTAGTCATTAGGGCAGTTAATTAAGCAATGAAACAGCCCAGTATCCGCGTCCTTAGAGCAAACCTCCTGCAGCAGCGCGGCCCTGGCCGGTGGTCCCAAATACACCATGGAGAAGACACAGAGTTCACTCCTGTGTGAGTTCCAGACACGCTCACTGTGTGAGTTCCAGACCCGAGCACCTGCGGGTGTTTGCTCTGGCTGAGCCCCAATTTCGGTCACCTGGAGCCGGCTGTGAGCAGGGCTGTGGCTGCAGGGACCGAATACGACAAAAGCGCTGGCACTTCCTCAGAGAGTGCAAATATCCGCTCCGGAGTGGAGCTCTGTGTGTGTACAGGTGCAGCCCTGGGAAATTGTGAATCACCAGAGGCTGGAGGGACCTCAGGGATCACCTGGAGCTGATTCAAGCACACCCCCCGCTGCCTGACTGATGTTTTTCTCACCCATTTTTTAAAACTTCCCAGGGCAGAGGTTGTAGGACCAAACATCCTGTGGATGCAAATCTGATTTCCTGGAAGTGCCGCCTGCCCAGCAGCACAGCAGGGATAGTGCCACATGGAAGTGCCGTGGGGGAGCAGTGATAGGAGAAGTTGTGCTGCCGTCCTGCCCTCACACCACGCCATTCCCACATCAACATGAGACTCTCTCCTGCTTCCAGCACATCCCGCAGCCAGGCAGCTCTGGGGGTCCCCACTGAGCAGCCCTTGCTGTGGTGTTTGTAGAGACCTTTCCCAGTCCCTGCACTCACGGCCCGTTTCCAGGGCACAAGGAATTGCCCAGAGCCGCTCAGCAACAGCCGAGCCCAAACCTGCTCGGCAGCCCCGGCACCTGCTGGGGAGCCAAGGGCAGCCCCCACCCCGGGCACCGCTCTGATGAGGTTCCCAAATCCTGGAGCAGCTCCTCCGGTGCTGCCGCCGCGGGCGAGGGCTGGGGAGGGGAGCGCCCGCGGGGAGGACGGGGCAATGGGTGCCACGCTGGGCGTCTCGTGGTCTGGGGCTGTGCCTTACCGAGGCTGGGGAGGGAACAAACCCATCCAGGCAGCGCCCGCCTGCTCCGGTACCGCATTCCTGCCTCTGAGCCTCGGCAAAGCCTCCGGGACCACCCTCCCTGCCCCCGGGCACAGCGGTGGGGGAGTTCTGCATGCCCCAGCACATCCTGCACGGCGCAAGAGCCGCCTCCTCTCCCTTTGTTTTTGCTGGGATTGCAGGAAAGGAGGGAATGTGAGGCTGGACTGAAGCAGGGCTCACCCCTGGGCCTCCACCCCATCCATCACCAAACCTCTGGCTCCTTCCCAGTCTCCCTGCAAGATCAGTTTATACCACGAGCAGGGAGGTGCCACAGTGTGGGGAAGGCACACGGAGCCTCCCCAGCATGGGAGTCCTCGCCGTCCCGAGCACAGAAACCCTTGGTGTCCCTGGCATGGGAGCCCTCGCTGTTCCCAGTGTGTCTGTCCCATCTCAGCCTTGGACCCGGGTAAAAGGAGCAAAACAGTGAATCAGGGCTGGATTTGGGAACTGGCAGTCCCAAAGCGCCCCAGGAAAAAGAATATTCCCTTCTCCCTTACTACTGTCCCTGAGGGAGTTGCTCATCCAGCTTTGCAGTTGGAAAGAAAAGCCCTGACGCAATCCCGCCGTTGCCATGGCGAGGAGCGCGGCCGCTGCTGCGCTTCCCCGTGACCGGGATTTACCGGGTTGTAGGACAAAGGCACAGGGTGTGGGGAGACTGGATCCGCAGGGATCAGATCCATAGCAAGTGGGGGGAACAGATCCACGGAGAGTGGGAGGATCGGATCCACAGGGAGCAGGGGGATCGGCTCCGCAAAGAGCAGGAGGATCAGATGCACAAAGATCTGAAGGATCAGATCCACAGGGAGGAGAGGGATTGGATCTGCAGTGGTGGGGGGAATAGGATCCACAGAGAGCAGGAGGATTGGATCCATGGGGAGCAATGGGATCGGATCCACAACAAAAAGGTGCACGAGATCAGGGCTGGCACATGTTGCCCTGAGGTGACAGGGGGGTCACAGCAGCGTTGGGATACCCAAACGGGAACATTAGGAGACGAGCTGAGGTCAGGGGGGATTTGGGATCAGAGATACTGGTGCACCCAGGTAGAGTCAGGGGGGATTCAGGGTTGGGAATGCCGGTACACCCCGCCTGAGGTGAGGAAGATGGTGAAAATAGGCATGTGGTAACCATGGCAACCATGTAACTGCCTTGGCGCTGAGCAGCAGCTTTATCAGGACTGGTGCTTCCCAGCCAGATTATGGAAAACCAAATCCTGTGTGTCAGACTGTCCCTACCTGCCCAAACACAGCCAAATTTAGAAACAACTGCACCCAGTGGCTCCGGCAGTGGCCTCATCACCCTGTGTGGGCCATGCTCAGGTGTTGCCATGGGATTTTTGCCTTTTTCTGCCAGCAGTCCCAGCTCACCAGCACAACATGCCAGCCACTGTCACACATTGATGCTTTTCCAGCAAAACCCTTCACTTCCCAGCTCTGCCAGGCTGGAGAGCCCAGCTGTGCCCTGGGCAAAGTGGTTCAGGGCAGCAGCACCGGCCACTCGCTCCCACAGGATCCAAAACTGTCTGGAAAACCCAGCTGGGGGCTGCCTCAGCTGCTGCCCCAGCGGTGGGCTCTCCCCCCACATCTGCCAGGATCCCCCTGTGCGGCTGCTCCGGTGTGGGAAAAGCAGCAGCAGCAGCGACGTGCGGTTCCTCGCTCCCACCTTCCCTCCTGTCACCCTCCTGGCTGCATTAAGGACTCAGCTCAGTTATATAAGCACTCATTAATCATCATCTAAGAGTATTTGCAGCATCGAGTTCTTAAGGGCAGGAGATGCTACCCAAGGACAGGACAAACAGCCTCCGACCGCGCGACACCGAGCGACCTTGCAGGACAGAGGGCTGGGGACGCAGGAAGGGCTTATCAGTCTGCAGGGGAAAAGCTGCCAGGAATCAGGAACATCGTATCCCTCCCCAGCAAGGGGTAAAGTACACACCGAGGGGGGCCAGCCCAGGTGCTGAGGGAAATTGGAGCTTTTCCAAACGCCTTGGGCTCCTCCACATACTCCCTCAGGCTGCAGGGCCCAGTGGCACTGACCCACATTGGGGTTTGCTGCCACAGTTTGCAGTGGAGCCGGTGGTCTCGCAGCCCCCACAATCCCGTGCAAGGTGGCCTTTGGTCCAACTCCCTGCACAGGGGTCCTGGGGCTCCCCAGAACGCCGGTGTTCCCCCAAGACCCCGGTGTCCCCCCTTGCTCCCTCTGCTCCTCAGCAAGTCACCGCGTGCTGCTGTTTCCCTGCAAGGGCACATGAATCACCTTGAGCCCCACAGCCCACCCCCGAGTGATTTTATTGCCATCGGCACGAGGGGCGGCCCGGCGGAGCCAGCCAGGATCTGCGGGAACAGCCGCGATTGCAGAAATCCCTGAACTGCAGCATCAACGTTTTTTCCTGCCCAGAAGGTTCCTGCGCCCTCGCATGAGCTCATCCTGCACCGTCCCCTTTCCGCGCCTCCCGTAACCCAACCTCTCCCAGCCCCGCGCCGCAGAGCAGGAATGAGACACGACAGCGGAGCAGATTCTTGGCTCCCTGGGTCACCCTCACCCCGCGCTGCCTCTCGGGAAGCTCCAAGTCATGCGACTCTTTCTCTTTTTTCCCCTTAAGGTGGGGAAACGAGTCGGGAAAGTTCCCCCGCTCTCCCCCCTCGCGCTGATCCGGATGGAGGCAGGTAGAGGCAGCTTCTCTGCCTCCAGCAGCACCACACCTGCCCTGGGAGCCGGGCGTTCCACAGGGAAAGGCCAGATCCTGGCACTGCACAGCCTGGTGCCACCCAGCTCAGCTGCCCTGAGCCAGGGGAGCAACGAGCTTTTTGGGGGGAGCTTGGAGATGCTCCTGCCAGAGCAGCCGAGACCCCCAGCACCCATCGGGGTGAGCTGAAGGGAAATGGGGGGCTGAGCTCTCCACTACCACATCCCCGGGATGGCAGTGCCACGTAGCCCCGCACCGCTGGAAATTCTCCTCCCACGATCCCTGAAAGCGCTGGAAGTGGCAGCTGGCTGCTCCCAGCAGCCCAGAGATGCCCCAGAAAGCTGAGCTCCCCCGGCATCACCGCTGCGCGGGGAGCTGGACGTGACCTGCTTCCCAACGCAGCGGGATGGAGGATGGGACGAAGCTGCAGGATCCACGCCAGCCCCACACCCCCGCGAGTAGGGGGGGCCACACAGAAATGACACCCGCTCTCCCCAGGCTGATCCCTCTCCCCATGGTTCTAAAAGCCCAGAAAATGCTCCGTTCCCTCCCAGCTGCTGGGTGACCCCATCCCAGCGGGGAGGGGTGGAGGGGGATTTCATCTTTAACAGCATTTCAGAGCCCCCTCCCCCGTTCCCTCACCCCTGGCAGCCCTCACCCCAGCCCGGGGGGTTCTGGCGTGGGCCCGGGGCTGAAGAGGGGGCTGCCATTGTTTGGCACCCCGGGGGTCCCTGCAGCGTCCCACGGGTGCCCGGGTGCTGAGCGCTGCCGTGGCCGTGGCAGCAGAGGGCAGCCACGCTACACGCACGGATCCTGCCCACGCGGCACCGCTCGCGTGTGCCCGGGCAGCCCACGCGTGTGCCACGACCGCGATGCACTCGGTGGCAACCCCGTGTCACCCCGTGCCCTGGGGTCCTGCCCGCGTCCCTCCAGCTCCTGGCTGCAAACGGGACTGATCCTGGCGCCCAGCACCCCCTCAGCACCCCACGGTCCCGCTGCAGGGTGCTCGGGGCTGTGGTCACCGGCAGCATCGGGCTCTGCCCACGTCCACAGGGTTGAACACGTGTGGCCACGGCAGACGTGGGCTCCCCACGTGGACCCCCGAGCGCAGCAGCCGTGGGTGGCCTGGCAGAGGGTGCAGAGAACAGCAGGAGCTGCCTGGGGACAGGCACTGCCTGCCCGAGCCCCCTCAGCCCCGTGCAGGGGGTAGTCACAGGGCTTATCCTGGGGTCTGCAGCCATCCCATTGGTCCCGGGGCTTCCCCAGCACTGGCTCAGGTCCAGCCCCACCCTGAGCTCCCCTCACACACCAGAGCCACCCACACACACCAGATCTCCTGCAGCCCCCCTAGTGGGGTCCCACTGCCAGCACAGTGCAGTCACCAAACAGAGTTCCCAGCCCCCCTTGTGGGACCGTGCACACATGTGGACATGCGTGCACAGGAACACACATGTGCAGGAACATGCACACAGGTACCTGCACCCCCATCCCAGAGCAGGAGCTGCTGCCAGGCGGGGGGTCACCCACCCACAGAGCCCCACACATGTGCAACCTCACACTGGGGTGTGACTGTGCTGGCTGGACTCAGCGCCCTGCGGGGACAGTCAGAGGTGGTGGCAGTGCGAGGTCCCCCCATCCCCAAGCTGCCCCTGTCCTCGAGTGACCATCTGTGACAGGGTGAATCCCACACTACCCATGCCTCAGTTTCCCCTCTGGTGCTGCTGCAGGAAAAACCAGACAGTGCTGAGGGCCCTGTCTGCTGGCACTGCCCCAGGCTGGGGTGCCCGAGCCCCACAGCCCTGCACATGCAGGGCACTCATGTCAGTTCTTGCGTGTGTGTGCACACCCAGACACACGTGTGTGCACTCTGCACCGCCACCGTGCACACACGTGTGCAACCACACACCCGGGAAACCACACACCTAGGAAATCACACACGTGTGCAACCACACACCTGGGAAAACACGTGTGTACAATCCCACGCGTGGATCCAGCCAGCCCCCTCCGCCCTGCTGTGGGCCTGGGCCCCTCGGCAGCCCCGCACCCGCTGCGCCCCATTGCAGCGTCGCCGTGGCAACGCTCCAGATTTATCAATGGAGACGCTGCGGAAACGCTCTGGGAGAGGTGGGAGGGAGGAAGGGAGGGAGGGGTCTGTGGGAGCTGGCGGGGGACAGACGGACAGACGGATGGCTGGGGAGGGGCTGGGGTGCAGGAGTGGCTGTCATGCTTGCAGAGCGATGCACACACGTGTGTGGGGGTGCACTCTGCACACACATGCGTGGGGGGAGCTGCAAAGAGCGGGGGCTGGGTACTCCGGCTCTTCCTTGCACACCTTTCCCAAGGTTTTCTCAGCCCCTGGCCATGGCCCTGGGGGTGGGGGACTCCATGCCCCATGTGTGCACAGGGATAGGGTCCTCTGGTGAGGCAGCCGTTCCCTGCCTGCATCTCTGCCTGATCTCATGTCCTTGTGGCTGCTGACAGCAGCAGGGGACAGAACCAGTGGCACTGGCATCTCCCAGCTTCAGAGGGGGCCAGGGCCGATGCAGAAGTGGGGGGACCTTGATCCCAGGGAAGTGGCCAACATGTACCAGGGGGTGTTGGGGCCGCGGGGTTCCCCCTTCCTGGGGAAGTGCTGCTGGTTTCACATGTGGGCCGTGACTCAGGCACCCGACACTATTCCTGTCCTGTCCCTGACTCAGCGTGTGGCTCCGGGCAGGACATGCTCCCACCAGCTCCGTGCTCCTGCCACGGGAAAGGGGAAGTAGTGCAGGGACACCTGGAGCAGCAACATCCCCACCCAGTGTGGGCTCCTCGCCCCATCCCCCTGCAGTGAGTCAGGAGCACCCAGGGCACCTGCACTGACCCCCACCCCTGAACCTTCAGCCTCACGGGCTCTCCCTCCTGTATGAGGCACCCGGATGCCATGGGGATGGGCACTGCTGCCCACACCCTGCACCCAGCAGGGACCTTCCCTGCAGCTCTTCCAGGAAGGGTTGGAGAGGAGGAGATAGGGATGGGATGGCGGGTTCACACCAGCTCAGCACTTTCACAGCTCTCGCCAGCCCCGTCACACCCGGCTCATCACATGCCTGCTCACACCCACCCCCCGCACCCCAGGCCCGGGCCCCCGGCCAAACCCACAGCAGAAAGGGTGGAAAAAAATCCAGTAAGCGACTGACCGTTTTCCAGCCTCACCACAAAACATTCCTGACATTCTGGGTGCATGTGTGCACGAGGTCCTGGGTCACACTCAGACTCACTGGCGGTGGTGACACAGCCCCACTGAGGATCAGGGATTGATGGAGCCCGTGCTGGGACACAGCATCACTCACAGCCCCCCAACACCAGCCATGCACTGGCTCTGCCCCAGCTGCAGCAGAGCCTGGGGGAAGCACTTTTGGGCTGAGAACAGACAGAACTGGCTCAGCAATGGGACCTGCAGGTCATGGGCTGCAGGACCAGGACGAACCAGGAGCCGGGCAGTCGGCTGCCATCCTCCAGCTCGCTCCCAGCCCAGTGGGCACGTGGCTGACCCACAGGGTGCCCGGGCAGGCCGGCTGTGCCGTGAGCCCAGCAGTTGCCTACGGTTGAGTTTTACACCTGCCGGCCCAGGGAGAGGCCACACAGCCCCAGCCCAGGTGAGCCTGGACCTTGGAAATCCCCGCCTGCCAGAGCCAGGTGCCCGCCTGGTCCTGGCCACTGCAGCTCCTGCAGTGAGGGCAAAAGGCAGGTGTTTGGAGATCCCCGGAATCACCAGCGCCCATCACCCCCTGCCCTGCATCCGGGACCCTCGGGTCAGTCCTGCTGGCGGTAGGGCAGGGGTGCCCCGTGCACCTGTGTGTGACACCCCAATGCCATGACCACTGTGGGGGATCAGTGACTGGGGTGCACTGGCAGCTCCGTGGTGGCGGGGCGCGGAGGAAGCTGCCGGCACAGCTTCATACAGACTCGCCTGTTTGTTTGTTTAACACATGAGTCATTCCCCGATCACGGTGTCCCCGATCAAGGCGTCCCCGTCCCCACGTCCCCGTCCCATGTCCCCATCCACACCTGCCTGTGCTGACTCACCACTGGCCATGACCCCCCCTCACTGCCACGCGCTAGTCCCCAGCCCCACCAAGGGGGCTGCAGCCCCGTGGGGACAAACGGGGTCCGCTCAGGGGGGCAAATGCCACCATGCTGAGCAGCATCTGGGGCGGGAGGTGGCAAGGGCCAGGGTTAAGGGGGTTTGGCTGAGGGCAGCAGCAGCACCGTGCCGGGTCACGGGCGGTGACATGGGGCAGGACGCCACGGGCAGCGTGGGCAGAGTGGGTCAGGGCGAGCTCGACAGAGCTGGGGTGGCTGCACCACTCATTGCGAAAGTGAATCTGGTGAGCAGGGCCTGGGAACGGGCGAGCGGGGAGGGGGCAGCTGCTGCACCTTGCTGTGACTCACAGAGGCCGCCCGTGCTGTGGCACTGCCAGCACAGCACCCTGGGCACTGCACAGCACCACTGACTCCCAACGCAGTGCCTGAGGCACTGCATGGCACTGCTGGCTCCTGGCACAGCACCCTGGGCACCACATTGCACCACTGATCACCTCCCTCTGCAGCTACCTGTCCCCTGCCCAGGTCCACAGTGCTGCCTACATGACACCGTGGCACCCCAGACCCTTGCCCAGCACTGGGCCGGCAGCCAGAGCAGCTGCAGAGCCCGGTGCCAGCGGTGGCCGAGCGCCAGGGGCGGGTGGAGCTGCAGCCACGGCCCAGACCCACGGCAAACCCAGGGCAGGTGGAGCAGCCCCGGCCCCCCGCGCAGAGAGGAGCCCTCCGGGTTGGAGCTCAGGGCAGCGCCTGGCACCGCTGCCCGGGGGTGGCACAACAGGCGCCGCCCAAGACACCCGGGAAACGAGCCCGAGCCGGAACCCCGCACCCAGCTGGGGCGGGAGTCGGGGCGTGCACGGTGCCGCCCCGAGCCCGGGGCATCCTCCTCCTGCACGCCTGAAGGCACCGGTTCCCAGGGTCCCCGCGGTCCCCACGGCCCAGGGAAGGGACACGTGCCCCCAGCACGGCTCCGAACAGCCCCACGGGGACCCCCAGCACCCGCAGCGTCCCGCCGGGCCGGCCGCAGGTCCCGCGGGCTCCACGTGGCCGCGATGGCCGGAGCGGCCGGGGGGTGGGGAGCGGCAGGAATCCAGGACTGAGTCACGGCTTCCTCTGCGAGCCCGTGAGTCATCCCGGCAGCGCCAGGCGCCCGGGCCCGGCGTGCGGAGCCCGCGATGTGCACACGGCTGCATGTGAGGGCAACCCCCGCGTGTAGGGGGCCCTGCACACCCGCCCCGTCCGTGGGCTTGGTACAAACACACACAGAAATGTGCCCGAGGGCACAAGCACCAACACACGTGTGCACGCACACACACGCGGGTTCTTGCCTGCCTGTGTCCTCCACGTGCACAAACTGCAGGAGAACTGTCTGTGCAAGGCACACACGAGTGCAACCGTGCGAGGATCCACACTCAGCCCCACGCTGACCTGGGGCACTGCCCTGTCACACTCGTACCTCGATCCCTGGGCTGGAGCCCACCTGTGGGGCTGGAGCTCACCTGCGGGGCTGGAGCAGCAGCTTCTACTGCACCTGAGGCTGTGGCTCCTGACTCCGGATGCCTTGGAGAAGAAGAGGCCGTGGGGAAGTTTGGTCCAGCACCCCCCAGTGCCCCTGCTGCACCTTGAAGCTTTCTTCCACCACCATACGGACCCCTGTGCAATAGGTGCCCACAGCACCACATCTGTTCTCCCCACACAGCTGGACCCGGGGTGCACGAAGGGATGGCTGCAGGGTCTGCACAACCGCTGCACACACAGCCATGGGTGCACACGTGTGTCCTGCACCCACCCTCACATGCAGGACTGGGACACACCCTCTGCTACCCGGGAGTTCGCACCCACAGCTCCCCACTGGCACTTG
>VZRJ01011339.1:110203-125101 GCA_013397565.1 Ptilonorhynchus violaceus | reverse complement strand
TCCAGGAGGGACCCTCGGGGTGGGGGTCAACCAACCCCCAACATCTCACTTTTAGCTGCAGCAAAGGGAAACAATTCCGGGCGTTCTCCCCCTGCTCGGGTCCCTTCCCAGCCCCGCAGGAGATGGGGGGACAGGGAAGGTCTCGCTTCTCCCTCGAGCAGATCCCCTCGCGTGTCCAGCTGCAGGATCCCAGAGAATCTGGGGTGCTCCCTTCCCCGTGAGGGTGGGACACCACCCCAACCCCCCCGTCCTGGCTGATGCCCCCCCGTGCCATCCTCGATCCCACCGTCGCTGTGCCAAGAAAAACGGGCTCGGCTCAGCTCCCGGGTGCTGCCGGGGGGACCTGCAGGCCAAGGACAACGTGATGGACTGGCAGGAGGACACGGTCCTGCCGGGCAGTTCTAAATCCCACGGACATCGAGCCCCACGGCTCAAATAAACCTTCTGTCACCTCCCCGGCCCCAAATATCCGCCTGCTTTGGGGTCACCAGGGTGGGAACGCTCAGGACCACCTGCCGTGGGGGGACTGTGGCCACCCAGCAGAGCTGGGACAGCGCGGGGATGGTTTAGGGGGCAGTGGTGACCCAGGGGATCATCCCAGCGCCCCGAGGGATGCCCGGCACCCCCCACCTCCCTCTAACGGGATCACACAGCGCGGCACCCCCCACATCCCTCTAATGGGATCACACAGCTCGTTAGGCAAAAATGAGGCGCGGGCGAAACCGCCTGCGAGGAGCTGCTGGGAAAGCCTGGGGGCGAGGGGCTGCAGGGGGGCAGTGCCACCCTCGCCGGGCTATAAAAGCCCGACGTGCCCCGGCCGCCGCATCCCGAGTCCTGGGGCTGCTGATCCGCGCTGACCCGGTGAGTCTCCGCTCCCGCTCCTCCCGCTGCGCCCCAAAAGCTCCCCGGGAGATTCGAGGGGCACAAATCCCGAGCCCATCCCGCGCTCTGCCCCCCCCCCAGGCTGCCATGGCGTGTCCCCTGGAGCAGGCGATGGCCGTGATGGTCACCACCTTCCACAAGTACTCGGGCAAGGAGGGGGACAAGTACAAGCTCAGCAAGGCGGAGCTCAAGGACCTGCTGAACAAGGAGCTGCCCATCTTCGGGAGCGTGAGTGGCCACTGGGAACATCCCCGGGCATCCCTCGGGGCACATCCCTGGGAATCCCTCGGGGCACATCCCCGGGCATCCCTCGGGGTGCATCCCTGGGAATCCCTCGGGAGGGGTTGTAGGGACAGGAGCAAAGCAGCCCCGGGTCTTTCACTCCGGCCAAGGGGGTCTCTGAAATTCCCCCCAGAGGAACCTGATGGATTCACCCCACAGGGACCTTGTGCTCCAGGGAAAGCCCTGGGGAAGGGGAGGGATGAGGCCTGGAGGAGCTGAGCTGGAGCAGGCTCAGCACGAAAGGAAATTTGGCTTTTTTTATACCCACAGAAATATTTTGTTTGGCAGAGGAAATCACGCTCCGATTTCCTTTTTTTTTCGTCTTTTTTTGTTTTTAACCCCCACTTCCCTTTCTTGGCTTGTGGTTTCAACCGGGAGGCGAAATTTTTTTTAGCCAAACTTTTCCACAACCGAGAGGCGCTTTGGGTGCACTTTGCCAGCACTCCCCGGGTCACCCCCCAGCTCCTTCCAGAGGGAAAGGGAAAACCCTCCTGGAGGCAGGGAAACGGGGTGGGAAGGGGAAGCCCCTCACCCCAAATCCTCTCCCCCTGCCCCTCTCAGAAACAAATGGACGAGGCTGAGTTCAAGAGGCTCATGAACGACCTGGACCACAACAAGGACAGCGAGGTGGATTTTAAGGAATACGTTTGTTTCCTGGCCTGCATCACCATGGGCTTCAACGAGTTCTTCAAGGACGACCCCAGCAAGCAGCACCGCAGGAAGTGACCCCCCCACGCCCCCTGCCCGGCCCAGCCCAGCCCCGAGGGGCTCTCAATAAAAGCTTTTCCCCCAATCCTGGTTGTGCCCTGGGGGTTCTGTTCCAGCTTTTCCCCTAATCCTGGCCGTGCCCCGGGGGTTCTGTTCCAGCTTTTCCCCTAATCCTGGCCGTGCCCCGGGGGTTCTGTTCCAGCTTTTCCCCTAATCCTGGCCGTGCCCCGGGGGTTCTGTTCCAGCTTTTCCCCAATCCTGGCCGTGCCTCGGGGGTTCTCTCGCCCGCAGGCAGCGGGCACAGGATGACTCACGCCTTCCTCCAGCGCCGTGGGATTTTCCATGGGGCGGTTCAGCCCCGGGAGGCCTTTTTTTGGAGAAGTCTGAGCAAAACAACTCATGAACGTCCCCCCCCCGAACGTCCTGGCTGGCGGGGGGAGGGTTCAGTGCTGGCTGAGTCAGAGCAGAGGGGATTTGCTGAGCCCAGCGTGGGTCGTGGGTGGGCACGAGGTGCCCCGGGTGCCACAGCGGGGCCGGGGGGACAGACTGGCCTGGGGGGGACACCCGGTCTGGGCAAAGCTCAAGAGCCAGAGCGTGTCCCCAGTGCCCACCCGGGGACCCTCAGCCCCCCCGTGCTGACCTACAAATGTCACCCCGAGCCCCCCCAGGTTCTCCACGGAGCCCTGGGGGTGCAGACAGGCAGCGATTCCCTGGACACGTCACCCTGGGATGGGGGCTGGGAGTCACGGAGCTCCCGCATGCCCTGGGCTAGGGCCGGGAATCGGGAGTCACGGGGCTCCCCCGCCCCCGGCGGCCCCGGGCAGGTCGGGGCTGGTTTGGGGAAAGTGCTGCAGCTGCTTCCGGCTCTCCAGAGAAATAATCCAGGCGTAAAAACCCTCACAACGCAGGGCAGAGCTGGCAGACCCCCGGCAGAGCCTGTCCCCAAGCCCCCAGATCCTCCCCAAGCCCTCCTGGGTCCTCCCCAAGATCCTCCTTGAGCCCTCCCAGGTCCTCTCCAAGGCCCCCAGGTCCTCCCCGAGCCCCCTCAGGTCCTTCCAGCGTCTCCAAACTCATCCCTGCCCCTTCTCAGGGTTTTTATAAAGAGCCCCCAGGAGCTGCTGCCCCTCCCGGTGCTTGGCACCAGTTTGCCCTCGCTGATGGGGAGACGAGGTTCAGGCTCGGGGGGTTCCTTCTGCCAAAATGTAGAGAACCCCCGGGCCTGGGGAGGTGCCCAGGGGCGCTGGGTGAGGTTCCCCATCCCCCTGAGCACCGGAACAACCGGAGCTTTGTCCCCNTTTGCCAGCCCTCGCCCCGCGGTTCCTGGTGTCCTCCACAGCTCCCAGACACGTGCCCGGGCCACGCAGCCACCGAAATAGCCCCGTTACACAACGGGGCGCCGGGACGCGCCGCCCTCGCCGTCGGGAAACAGAAATCGCTGCCAGGCGGCTGAAAAACAGCAAAAAACTCCCAGCACAGCCCCGGCACGACACCACCCCCACGGCCAAACCCCGCTCGGCCCCAGACATCCCTTGGGATGCTGCCAGAACCTCCCTGGGTGGCACCTGCTACCGGCGCCACCTGCCCGGTGCCCACCGGCGCGTCCCAAATCCCGAGGGATTCTCCTGCACCGGGTGGTCCCCGTCCGGCCCCAGGGGCGCATTTTTGTCGTTTCTAACCCAAACCAGCCCCCTTGGCAGTGCGGGAGCGGGGCGGGCCGGGAGGGCCGGGGCTGTTCCCGGGATTTCCTTTCCCCTCCTTTTCTCCTTTTCCAGCCGTGTCCGGGCAGGCTCGGGACCGGCGCTGCCTCCCCGGCCGGGTGTGTCCCAGGCGGGGCTATAAATGCCAGGGCCCGACGCCGGCCCTTCTCCCGCCCTGCCCGATCTCTTCTGTTCCGTCTGAGCTCTCGGTGAGTTGGTTTTTTCCCTCTGCTCCCGCTCCAGATGCTCTCCAGATGTTGCCCGCGGCGCAGCTGCCTTGTCCCACAGCGGGGGTCCCCGGCACAGGTTTTCCCCCGAGATGGAGCGGGAGGTTCCTGCTGCAGGTGCCGAGCTGGAAATCTGGATTTCACCTCCGAGGGCTGGAAAAGCACCCGAGCCCCTCCCCTGGCTGGCCTGGGCGCGAGGGAGCAGCGGCCCCACATTTTTCCCTCTGTTTTGGGGCTTGCCCAGCCCGGCCGGGAGCGGGAGGCCGGAATTAGGGAGGGAATGGTGCAGCCCGGTGTGTGCCCGGTCTGGGGCTGCGAGGGACTGTCCCCTCCCCAGCACGGGGGTGCCTGAGGACGCCCAAATCCACTGTCCCCTCCCTGTGCCCGCAGGCTTGCCGGTGTCCCCATGGCGTGTCCCCTGGAGCAGGCGCTGGCCGTGGTGGTCGCCACCTTCCACAAGTACTCGGGCAAGGAGGGGGACAAGTACAAGCTCAGCAAGACCGAGCTCAAGGAGCTGCTCACTAAGGAGCTGCCCAGCTTCAGCGTAAGTGCGGGGTTGGGGGGGGTGCCACATCCCACGGGAAACTCCGGGATTCGGGGACGTGGCCCCGGGTGCAAACCCCGATTTTAACCCCTCCCGTTTCCCCGGGCAGAACCAAACGAGCGAGGCCAATTTACAGAAGCTCATGAGCAACCTGGACAGCAACAGCGACAGCGAGGTGGACTTCCAGGAGTACGTGATCTTCCTGGCCTGCATGGCCATGATGTGCAACGAATTCTTCCAGGACCTCCCGGACAAGATGCCGCGCAGGAAGTGAGGGCAGGGCCCTCTCGCGGCCCCGGGGCCCTCCCGTTGTCTTCCCGATGCCATTTCAATAAATATTGATTTCAACAAAGCCTTTTGCCACGGGGGTGCTGTCGCTCGGGGGCAGAGCCCGCTCGCCGGTACCGGACCAGGAGTGATTCCCGGCTGGATTTCGCTCTGCCCCGGGGTGGATGCGGCGTTCCCCGAGGCCTCGCAAACCGCCCCCGGGGCCGCTCCCTGGCGGCCGCGCCGGGCTGAGTCACGGCCGGCCCTGCCCGGCCGCTCCTGCCCTGCGTGCCCAGGGACCGTTCCCATCCACGCGGGGATCAACGGCTCCGGCAGCGGCAGCGAGGGGGGGACGGCTCCGGGCGGGGATCCGGGACCCCACCCGNNGGGCTGGAATCGGGACCCTCACGCGGGGTCGGGGACTGTCCCTCTCCTGGCACCCCACCTGCGGTGATGCGACACGGGACCCTTGTCCCCTCCCCATCCCTGCTCCTGCGGGGTTTCGGCTTCATTCCTGCCCGGGGTGCGGCTGTGCGGAGCAGCCGCTTCCCGGTGCTCCGGGCCAGCGCTCCCGGGAGGACTCAGCCCGTGCTTGGGAACGCCGAGCCCGTCCCGCCCCCGGCCCTGCGGCTCCGATCCTGCCCCGATCCCCTTTTCCCTCCCAGTGAGAAGCTTTGCCACCCTGCGGGCTCCAGATGTGCCACACGCCCCGCCCAGATGTGGGTGTCCCCCCCTCCGCCACCTTCACCCGCCAGCTCGGGGATGCTCCCGGAGGCACCGGCGGTGCCACAAAGGCTTCGCTTTGGCCACAAAGGGGCAGGACAAGAGGGAGCGGCCTCAGGCTGTGCCGGGGGAGAGTCACGTTGGACATGAGGAGGAATTTCCTCCTGGAAAGGGGGGTCAGGCCTTGGAAGGGGCTGCCCAGGGAGGTTTGGAGTCCCCATCCCCGGATGTGTCCAGAGAAGGACTGGACGTTGGTTTGGGTGAGCAGGTGGGGATCGGGCACAAGTTGGACTCCATGATCTTGGAGGGCTTTTCCAATCTCAACGATTCCATGATTCTGATATTAAGGAAAAAGAATGTATCCATCCCCTCCAGACTCAGCGAACCCTCAGCGAACGTGGCTGCACCACACCTGAACCCCAAGGCAGGTGAGAGGGCCCCCCTGCAACCCCACGGCCCTTTTCACCCCTGACCTGCGGATATTTGAAGCTGGAATGATGCTGCTCACAGGGATCCACCCTGCATCCATCCCCACCCTGTCCCTGAGCCCTGGGGCTGCACCCGGAGCACTCCCAGCCCCGCGGCTGTGCCCGCACACGGAGCAGGCACCAACCCCCCCGGGCAGCTCCTGCCCCCGGGCTCCAGGGCAGGGAACTCCCGGAGTTTGGACACGTGGTTTCCGGGGAATTTTGGGCAGCAAATGGCATCAGGAGGCCCCACAGTGAGCACCTGTCTCTTCCTCCCAACGTGGCCCAGCCGTGCCCTCACCTGTCCCCATGGCACAGACATGTCCTGTCCCCGTCCCCACAGGGCCCAGCCATGCCCTCACCTGTCCCCATGGCACAGACGTGTCCTGTCCCCGTCCCCACGTGGCCCAGCCCTGCCCTCACCCGTCCCCACGTGTTTCCCAACCCATCTCCCTGACAGGTCACCCTTGTCGCTCTGCTCAGCCCACGCGGGTCCCCTTCCCGGCGAGGAAGGGCCTGCCCCCATCCCAAAACCTGTCCCTTTGTCTCCCTCTTTTGCAATTTTGGGTGTTTCTGGCACCAGTTCCTCGTGCTCCGGGATGACGAGGCCGGCGGGGAGATGTTTCACCACCGCTGTCCTTCCCACTTCCCAAAAGTCTTAATGACCAGCACTGGGCTGGACTTGGGGTGGAGGCTCCTCACCAGCCCCCCCAGACACTTGGGGTTTTGCAGCCTGTTCCGAGCACTGGGAACACTGGGGGACCCCACGTGAGACACTGGGAACACTGGGAACACTGGGGGGCCCCATGTGAGACACTGGGAACACCCAGGAGTCCCCAGCACTGGGGGGCCGGCTGGGAGCCAGCAGCATTTGCCAATGCCCTGGGTTATCATCAGGCAGCAATTCCAGCTGCCGGGAAGTGCCACCTCCTCCGACCAGCTGGCAGGGCTCCGACCCATTGGCATGCCTGGATTGACTCCTTGGAGAAGTGATTCAGGGGGAATGTTCCCATGAGCTTGGAGGGATGGGATGTGCTGGCCATTCCTGGCACCCATCCAGCAGCCAAATTCACCTCCAAATTCACCAAAATCATCAGTGAGGAGCCACGTCCCCCTTTGGGTAAAACCAGTGTCATCCCACCAGAGACCCTCACCCAGGCACGATCCAGAGAAATTCCTCTTCCATCATCTCACAAAGACCCTCGAACACTGCAGGAATATTCCAGCCCTTGGAAAGCCCCTGTGCCATCACTGGCCCCCATGCCGCCTCCTCACAAAAGTCCTTTTTGGTGTTTCCTTGTTTTGCCCTGACGAGTTTGGGGCTTCCCCTCCCTTGATAACAGTTCCTGGAGCCAGGTGAGAAACCTGCGCTGGGCGTGCTGCGCCTCCTTGCACAATTCCCGGGGTTATTGCCCCGAAGGGAATTCGAGGCTGTCACAGATCGGGGCTCAGGGAGGGTATAAAAGAGGCGGCGTCCCCACCTCAGCATCACTCGATCCTTCTGCTCCTCCCGCGCGTCCTCTGCAGAGCCCAGAACTCCTCCAAGGCGAGCGGCTCCTTCCCAACGGTGCCGGGAGCGCCACCGGGGTGAGCGCCCCGTCCTTCTCCTCGGATTCCATTTAACGTTGTGCTGTTTGTCCCTTCCCAGCAGGATGAAAACCGACCTGGAGCTGGCCCTGGAGTGCGCCGTCAACATCTACCACCGGTACGCGATGCGGCGCCCCATCGACGACTACCTGAGCAAGAACGAGTTCTCCCAGCTGCTCAAGGACACGGCCGAGCCTTTCCTCCGGAACACGCTGCCGGTGAGATCCCAGAGCCACGGAATGCCTTGGGTGGGAAGGGACCTTAGGGATCGTCTCATTCCAGGGACGTTGGGCAGGGATACCTCCCACTAGGTTGGGTTGCTCGGAGCTCGTCCAACCCGGCCTGGAAAACTCCCGGGGTGGAAGAGCCGAGCGTTGCGGGGTCCTTGGGGGAATGGGGTGGCCGGGAGCGTCCCAAAGGGAGGGAGGGTTTTTTGGGGTTCGGCCCTTGCTGGGTGAGCCCCGTGGGGCCGGCAGGGGGACCCCGAGCTGACCCTGCTCCACGTTTGTCCCCCCACAGCCCAACACGACCGTCGACAACTACATCAACCAACTCTTCACCAAAGCCGACGCCAACCACGACGGCCGCCTCAAGTTCACCGAGTTCATGACCACGCTGAGCCTCGTGGCCATCGATGCCCACAACAGGTCCCACCAGGGCCCTGGTGGTGACCACGGCCACGATCATGGCCATGACCACGGCCACGACCACGGCCACGGTCCCCGAAACTGAAGCACCTCCCAGGGTGGCTGTGCCACGGGGCTGTGCATCCCCGGCAGCCTCAGCCCTCATCTGTAACCAAACCTTTGTCACCTGCTTCTTCTTTGTGGCATTGAAATAAAATCTCTTCCTTTGAGCACCAAATCCATCTGTGTTCCGTGTCCTGGGGTCTCCAGGGAGGGGGTGACACCCACCCAGCCCGCGGTTAAACACGGATTGAACGGGAGAAGCAACAGGAAGGGGAGGGTGCTGCTCTGGGCAGAATGGGGGGGTCAGGACAAGGGTTTTGGGGGGGTCCCCACTGAGCAACACAGGCTGAGTGGGCTCCTGGAGCATGATCCCACTGCCTTCCCAGACCTCAGGAGGCTGGGCAGGGGAAGCACCCCATAAGTCTGGGGTGCTCCCGGGTAGGGGCAGCAGGGAGCGTTCCCAGTCCTGTTTGTCCCAATCCATCTTTGGACCAGCTCCAGGACGTGCCAGGGGGGAAGCAGAACTGGGGGTCCTTCCCCAGGTCTCTGCTGGGACCCAGCCCTGGAGCTGGGGGTGCCACATCCTGGGGGTGCCACATCCCGGGGGTGCCACGTCCTGGGGGTGCCACATCCCAGGGGTGCCCGTGATGCTTTTGCAACCCCAAAGCAACCAAACATCCCCAGAAGAGCAAAGAACGAGGCTGAGGGGCTCCAGGGGCTCCAGAGGTGCTGGCCCAGGGCTGTGCCGGGAGCTGCTTGGAGGAGCCACCACTCTGCACAACGGGGTCGGATGTTTTACGGTGTGGGGACACATCCAGAGGCCACCGTGGGCTCCTGGGGACAGAAACAGGAGTGGAAAACAGCTCCTGGATCCACCAGGATCCACAGGGGCACTGAGTCAGAACTCCCAGGCTCAGGAGGCTCCGGCACCTCCAACATCGGCCAAAACCGGGAACCCATCCCGGGTGAAGCCAGGGGGATTTTGGGAGTTACTCAGTGACACAGGGGGGGTTTTGGGAGGTTCCTCGGTGACACAGGTCACAGCCATGTGTGATCAAAATGAGCTTTGGGGAGCAGCCCTTCCCCCGAGGCAAATGTCACTCGCTGTCACCCCGGTGTCACTTGGCCATCGCTCCCTTGCAGCGCTGGGCATCGTGAGCTGCCTCCCCCCACAGGTTTTGGGGAGAAAAGCTGGGAAAGTTGGGAATTCAGAGCCCAGAGGTTGCGTGTGGGGGCTACACAAGTGCACCAGCTGCTTTCCCTGTCAGCTGGGGAACGAGGATGCAATTTGGGACTGGTGACAGCCCCAAGGAGCGGGGCTGGAAAACAAAAGAAATAATAAAGTGAGTCAGGGATTCCGGAATAAAACTCACGCAACAGCCTCCTGACAGTGCCCCCGGGACACGCGGGAGCATCCTCAAACAGGAATGGGCACCCTCTTGCTTGTCTGGTCCTTCCCTCTTCCCGGTACCCATTGTCTGATTTTTAATCCTCTCATTGTGGCCTTGTTCTTGTCCCCAGCGCGAGGCAAGTGACACAGAGGTGACAATTGCAAAACACTTGGTAGATCGGGCACCAGTAAAGACCCTGAGCGTGGGTTTTGCCCTGGCTTTGTGCCCGGTTTCCTCCAGAAAATCTCTGGAGCGTGAGGAGAGGTCTGGTACAAAGAGAAAACAACGGAAAATATTCTGGCAAACAAATTATAAAAATGAGAATGCTGCCTTGTCTTGGGTGGCGTCCAACCAGTTGGGATTGTAGAGAACAGATCCCATTAAAAACACATCCAGGGGATAACGTTATCCCTGTTGTCGTGCGAAACAGCCCAACCGATGCAGGAAAAAGCGCAAATTTTTCATCGCGTTGCAAAACTCCCAAAGTTTGGGCAACTTCTTGCCCCTGACGTCGAGCTGTGACAATACATCCAGGGTTTTTCCCTTCCCTGAGCCCTGTCAGAGGTGATGGAGGGGGCAAGGACAACATTTCCAAAGCCTGGTGGGTGCAACCAGGAACTGAGAGCGGAGGAATGAGGCCGGGAGGGGCTCAGCAGTTCCCACCTGGCAATTTCCAGGTGCGGGAAATGTGAACTCAAGCTGATGCTTGTGGCAGGTGTGGCAGCAGCTCTGATGAAACAGGACCTCAGACAGGTATAAAAGGGCTGATCCAGGCTCCTGGATCACACCAACGGATCCATTCCCTGCAAACCCTCCTTGGACACCAGGGTGAGTAGGACAACGATGGTCCTTGCAGGGGAAACGAGGAGGGAGAAGCAGTTTGGGATGTGGCCTCAGTTTGGGATGTGGCGTCAGCCCATGGTGGTGATTCCTACTCGGGGTAGAGCAGGAGGTTGCTTTGGGTTGGAAAATGAGCATTTTAAAATCAATAAATAGTGGCATAAATTAATGGCGTTTTGGTGCCACCTTTGATGGAGGTGGCAGTAATTCCTCTGGCAAAGACAGAGCCCTTCGGGGGTGTCACCTGAAGGGTCTCAGGGCTCGGTGCCGGGATCTGCAGCCCAAAGAGAGGGAGATTCATGGAGAGGACGAGGAGCAGGTCGGTGGAGTCCGTACCCAAACCGTGCTCCCTGCCCCAAACCCCTCAGTGCAGGTGCAGCGACCTGACTCTGCCTCACTCACCCAAAAAATGCTGCTCCCATCGGCAAAGCTCAAACTGGAGCTGTATCCCAGCAATATCCCCAAATCCCCTCATTTCCTGCTCCACACCGCGGAGCCGAGGGTGCCCCCGAGCTCAGCCCCGGCGGGACGAGGCTCCGGGTGCGGCTCCCGCTGAGTTTTCGCTCCTCTCGCGGCTTTGGGGTTTGTCCCCGGTTCCTGCAGGTACCTCCGGAGCTCAGCCATGTCTGCCAGCACCCACAGCCACCCCGAGACCCGGCAGTTCCCTGGGAACTGCACCCTGGAGAAGGCCATGAACACGGTGGTGGACGTTTTTCACCAGTACAGCGTCCGCCAGGGCGAGCTCGACCTCCTCAACCTCAACGACTTCAGGACTCTGCTGACCGAGCAGGCACCGACCTTCCTGAAGGCCTGTGTGAGTGCCAGGGGGGTGATCCCGGAGGGATGAGACCTCCAAGGGAATGGGTTGTGGTCCAGGGAGGGGGTTTCTGCTCAGACCCACTTTGGGGTCACCCGTGCTCTTCCTTCTGCCGTGGGGAATGGGGCAGCCAGAGGGGTTTGGGACAAAATCCTGTCCCCTCCTGGGTTTAACTTGGGGCTAAAGGCAAGGTAGGGGAGGGTCAGGACCTCGTGCAGCTTCCAAACCCTTCCCAGGGCAGGGAAGGATCCAGACAGCTCCGTTTCCACCCATGGGGGTGGAGCTGGGGAAGGGACATGACCCCTCCTCCTGTCCCCGATTTCAGGACAGGAACCAACGTGGCTACTTGAAGAAGCTCTTTGAAGAGACCGACCTGAACAAGGACAAGGACTTGAGCTTCGAGGAGTTCACCATTGTCCTGTCCAAGGTGGCCGACGACGCCCATCGCATCAGCCACGGCTCCGAGCGCTGCGGGCCGGACAAGGACTGAGCCCGGACGTGGAAAACCGGGAGAGAGAAGCTTTGGGAATTGGGCTCTGGCTGCTCTCAGCCTGCTGGGAACAGCCCCACGCATGAGACAATAAAGCATCACTTGAAATTCTCCGAGTCTTTCCCGTCTCCGCGTCCATCCCGCGGCTGGGAGGGCGGGCGCTGGCTGTGGGATCAGCCCGGGCTGGCAAACCCTGCCGGTGCCTCTCCCCACATCAGCCCCTCCCCTGCCCTTCAATGTGTGTTTTGAGAGAGTTTTGCAACCTCCAAACTCGGGGTGTCCCCGCAGGTCCTCGGGCGCAGCCGACCCCGGGCGCCTCCCAGCAGATCCCGGGCCGCTCCAGCTCCGGCTCTCGGATCCCTGCCCGAGCCTCGGCCTTGGGGACAGGGCTGAGCCCGTGGCACAGCTGGACAGGGAGGTTCCCGTGCAAGGACACCAAAGGGGTGCCACCACCTGTCCCCGTGACCCTCAGCACTGCCCGTTGCCTTCGGTCACCTCGGTGCCTGCCCTGACCATTCCCACCCTGGGGGCTCATCCTTGGCTGCAGCCACCTCGGAAACCCCTGCTCCATCCCCCTGTGACCCATCCTTGCCCCCCTCCCGCCTCCAGGAGGATGAAGTGACCCGAGGAGGTTTCCTGAGATTGCACCAGAACTCTGCAACGCCGCGGCCGGTGCCGGACACCCCGTTGGGAAATGCCCCCGACGTCTCCAGATGTTCTGTGCACCAGAACCCTCCTGCTGGGAAAGCAGAGCACCTCCAGAGCACCCCCACCAGCCAGGGCTGCGCCTGGGGGAACGCTGGGAATAGAATCACAGAATCCCAGGATCACTGAGGTTGGAAAAGACCTCCAGGACTGAGTCCAACCCGTGCCCGATCCCCACCTGCTCACCCAGACCAATGTCCAGTCGTTCCTCGGACACCTCCAGGGCTGGGGACTCCAAACCTCCCTGGGCAGCCCCTTCCAAGGCCTGACCACCCTTTCCATGAGGGAATTCCTCCAGGAAGAGCAGGTGGAGCCCCGGGCTGCAGCTCCTTGCACGGTGGAGCCCCGTGTGAGCTCCTCTGGAGCTCCTGAACTCGCCCCAGGCCTGTCTGAGGCCCTGCTTTGGCCTCCCCTGGGTGTTCGAGACCAACCCAACGCTGGGCAGGTTCAACAAAGCCCAGAAGGAGTGCGCTGAGTCAGCAGGCAGCTCATTTTCATGAGGAAACACTGGAAAATCTCGTTTTGCTCCCAAACTTGGCAGCTCTGAGCCGCCAGGCCCGCGCTGGGCCTCGGCCCCGCCGAGAAACAACAACGGCAAAAAGCCACGGAGCGAGGACAGAGCCCTGAAAAGCGAAAAGGAAAAATGCACCTTTCAGCCACGCCTGGGCTCTGCAGCTCGGGGCACACCTGGGGTGGGGAGGATCCTCCCTTGGCACGGACGGGGGTGAAACGGAGCTGCTGGAGCTCTGCCAGGCTGGGAACACGCCCTGGATCAGCGTTCATGGAGAGCTGGTTCCTCCAGGCGGGGGACGGTCCCTCGGTGTCGCCTCTGTCCCCTTTTGTCACGCGGGCAACCCCGGCCAGGCTGCCAGGAGCGGGTGGCACTCGGTGCTCCGGGCTGGCGAGGGGTCCAAGGTTGGGTTTGGTGGTCTTGGAGGTTTTTTCCATCCTCAGGGATCCCGGGAAGCCGTGGGACACTGGGATGCACCAGCGGTGGGGACATTCCCGGCCCACGTGGTGCTGGCTCGTTGGAGCAGGGCAGGAACAGGGCTGGGAGTGCTTTTCACCCCCTGGCTTCCAAAAACACCCCTAAAAAGGAGAAAAGAACGGGTGACACGGAAGAATCCCAAGGGAACGGCCTTTTTCCGAGAGCTGGTGGGGAATCCCAGCCCCGGCCACAGGTGATGGGACAGGGCCACCCCCAGCCGCGTCCGTGACACCCCGACCTTGCGGGAAAAGCCACAGAGCCCCTGTTTAGGGAACTACCCCGGGGGCCTTGAGCAACGCCAGGGGAGTCGTGGGGACAGACTGGAACGGGATGAAACGGGGACGTTTCACAACGGGCCCCGGCCGGGCTATAAGAGACCCCGGCAACCGTCCCCTGCCAGCCCCAGAGGACATCGCCACCGGGACAAGATGAGCAAGGCAAGTCCGGGGGTCATTTAAGGTTTCCGTGCTCTTTTCCAGGTCATCGGAGGTGTGAGGATCCTCAGGAACATCTCCTCACCACTGCTGGCAGAGCAGAACCATCCCATTCAGGCTCATCCCGCAAGGAGAGAGGTTTTCTCCTGGAAGAGGTTCCTGACCCCCAAAGAGGCTCCTGGATGTCAGAGCTCCTGCCCTGTGTCCCTACAGAGGGTTTTGGGATGTTATCTCCTGCTCTGTGTGCCTACAGAGGGTTTTGGGGTGTTATCTCCTGCTCTGTGTCCCTACAGGGGTTTTTGGGGTCTTATCACCTGCTCTGTGTCCCTACAGGGGTTTTTGGGGTGTTATCTCCTGCTCTGTGTCCCTACAGAGGGTTTTGGGGTGTTATCTCCTGCTCTGTGTCCCTACAGAGGGTTTTGGGGTGTTATCACCTGCTCTGTTCCTACAGGGGTTTCTGGGGTGATATCAGCTGCTCTGGTTGTTTTATCAGCAGTGCCAGGCTTAGACGAGGCACATTTTGGGGGAAAATCAGCTCTCAGCTCATTCGTAGGTGCACAGGGCAGAGGTTGCAACGTCCTTTGGTCTCCTTAGAGAAAACTCCAACAGCTCCAATTCATCCCCCCAAAGGAATGGCTGAACCAGCCCCGGCTGTGCCCGAATCCCGTGCGAGGCCGGAGCTGCTTATCCCAGACTTCCCCGCGGCTCCTGATGTTATTTGGGGTCACCATTTCTCATCCAGGTCTCCCAGACCCAGGAGCCGCTCTCGGAGCTGGAGAGGTCCATGGACGTCATCATCGACGTCTTCCACCAGTATTCCCGGCGGGAAGGGGACAGGGACACCCTGACCAAGAAGGAGCTCAAGCTCCTGATCGAGAGTCAGCTCGCGAATTACCTGAAGGTGAGGGGACCCAGGGCTGAGTTCCTCCACGTGAGGAGGGAGCTGGGCTGGATCCCAGTGCTTGGATATCTCCAGGGTTTGGATTCGCTCCGTTCCCACTCCATCCCCCTGCCCGACCACCCCATACCAAACATTCTCCACGAAGGAAACCCACATAGCTCTGGGTGAACCCTGCAAAAATCAGGGTCATGTTCCCCAAAATCTCCTTTTCCCCCTGGAAACACCACCAGAAACACTCCCCCAAAAGCCCTTTTTTTTT
>VZRJ01011339.1:79040-90420 GCA_013397565.1 Ptilonorhynchus violaceus | reverse complement strand
GGCAGCCCCGGGGTGGGCTCTGGCAGGACCCCTCACTGTCGTGGCTGAGGCTGCCGGGGTTGCGGCAGCTCTCGGGGGTGTCGTGGCAGTGCCCGGCGGGGCTGGGCCATGTCCAGCCCTTCTGGCCACAGCCCGAGTGGTCCTGGCACGGGTCGTGGTCGGTGCCGCCTTTCTGGTAGTGCATCCTGGGGCAGAGATCACGGAATCAGGGAGTCAGTGAGGCTGGGAAAGGATTCCAGGGTCATCGAGTCCAACCCGTGGTGGATCAACATCGTTTCACCCAGCCCAGAGCACCGAGTGCCACGTCCGGGGATTCCTCGGACACCTCCAGGGATGGGGACTCCAAACCTCCCTGGGCAGCCCCTTCTGAGGCCTGACCACCCTTTCCAGGAGGAAATTCCTCCTCATGTCCACCCTGACCCTCCCCTGGCACAGCTTGAGGCTGTTCCCCCGACCCCCCCGTCTGCCCCCTCCTGTCAGGAGTTGTGGAGAGCCACAAGGTCCCCCCGGAGCCTCCTTTTCTCCAGGCTGAGCCCCCCCAGCTCCCTCGGGAGCTGCTCCTCCCATGACTCACAATTCCCCCGAGAATTGGAATTGGAATTGGAATTCCCAAGCCCTTGGGAATAAACAGCCTGGGAACCAGAAAACAAACCACCGACTCCTTTTTTCACCATTTATATGGAAAAACAGTGAGGAATCTGAGAGGGCTGGGAGAACCCAACTCACCCTGTGAGCGGAGACGGACGGGCTGAGCTGGGAGTCGGAGTCCTGAGGCCGGAGCTGGGGCTGAAAGCTTTTTATATGTGGGAGAGCTCTCCTGGGGATGAGGCACGTCCCGGGAATTAATAGCTGAGCACTGAGGCCGCTGCCGTGTGTGTGTTTTGTCGCTGGCGCTCGCTGTTGGATTAATCAGCCGCAATTAGCGCCGGCCTCGCCGTCACTCAGCTCAGCTCGGCGCGGGGCCCTGGCCATTATCTCATTAGTTCTCCCGCTGGTCATGCTCAAATGGGCTCTTACCTGGCGTTAGTCAGACGGGATCCTGGGATAGGGATGCCTGGAATGCCGGGATGCTGAGTGATGCGCCCCAAAGGAGTCTCTCGTGGCAGTGGGAAAACCACGGAAAGGCCCAGGAGTCCTTCCAGAGGAAAGGGAGGGAATCCAGGGTGGCAGCAGGACCGTGAGGAACAGCGAGTGTTGTTCCCGTGGATGACAGGGAGAGGTGAATCCAGGATCCCTATGGACATGGGTGTGGGGGGGACCATGGCAGGCTGGGGATGGGATGTTTATTTCCCGATTTAAATGAATTAATTCCCTTCCAAGTGTGGAGAACCTCGGCCAAGTGAGTGGTTATGGCAGGAAAAGCCTTTTATGTGTGGAAAGTCTGGAATGAGGACACCAGAGGAGGGATGACCTCACACACAAACAATTCCAGGCTTTGCCAAGCACCGTATCCACCTTTCTGACATTTTTGCTTTGAGTGGAGCTGCTCCATTTTTCACTGTTGTGGATGGATGAGGCATTTTTTAAGAACCAGGAAAATTCCTCTCCCTTGAGCCCCCGGGCTGCAAAGGCATTTCCACGGCTCGCTCCACCGAGGAGCCTCTGTGAGGGATGCTCAGAGCTCTGTCAGGTGGAATTTGGGTTTGAATCACTGGGGAAAGCATGTGCAGAATTCAGGGGCGTGACTCCAGGGCTCGTGTTGGGAGCTGACACGGCTCTGCTGCCGTGGAGATGATTTATTCTGTGGCTACAGGAGAAGTGTCATTGCCTCTCAGGAAGCCACGGGACTTGTGTGGAAAGACGGAAAAGACCTCGGGACCTGTTAGGGCCAAGCAGGATTTTAGATTTAGAACTCATTGCTAGAGTCCCAAGATTATGCTGGGTTTGGATTTTTTTTCACATTCGAGGAGCTTTGGAGTCACTTCCCTTCCCGAGGATTTCACAAATCACCAAGTGTGAACATTGAATTCCTGAATATTTTCTCTTAAAGTTTCCCACATTTTGATAGAACCCAGAGAAAATGACACAGCATTTCTGAATCCTTCAGGCTGGACTGGTATCTGAGCAACCTGGGCTAGTGGGAGGTGTCCCTGCCCATGGCAGGGGGTAGGACTGGATGAGCTTTAAAGTCCCTTCCGACCTGAACAATCCTACGATTCCGTGACCTCCACATCTTCCAGTGACTCCCTCCCTCCGTGCAGCCCTCGCTTGCTGGTCTATTTAATCTATTTCAGAAGCCTCCTTTAAAGCTCAGCAAATTCTCTGGAGAGATTCCCCTCAGGAAAAAAGACCTTCAGCTCTGGCTTTAGGACCACACAGATGCTTTGGTTGCAAACTGGATCTTCAAAGGCATCAGCAGGAGAAGGATGGAATTAAACAGGTGCTCCTGCTGTTCAGGTGACAAATTTTCACCTCCAAGTCCCATTTTCCCCCAGGTGAGCACCGACCCGAGGAGTTCACCAGGTACATTGGGATGTTGTCATCAGCAGAATGACAAACACGCAAAATTAATTACGTTAATCAATTAGGCAAATGCTAAAGGTGTCCCAGACCGGAGCTATCATTTAAAGGATAAAGATAAATGAATAGACATGATCCAGGAGTTTGCAGGATCACAACTCACAAATTTTATTGCCTTTCATAACTAATTGGAGACTAAAGAGAGAGAAGGGAGAAGGAAACATCGACAGCATTAAACATCCCACACACCAGGAGGGAAAGGAAGGGCCAGAGACTCGCTGGGCAGCGGCTTCAGGGCACATCAAAGCACTTGGGCACTAAAGGCAGCAAAGAAGAGAAGTTCTATGGTGTCTAAGCACAGCAGGAAGAGCGTTCAGGGTGTTGTCCATATCCACATCCACATCCGTATCCGTATCCGAGCAGGGACCGCGGCGGGTGGGCTCAGTTGCCGCAGCAGCCGCCACAGCAGCCGTTGTTGTTGCTGCTGATGGTGTAGCAGCAGGACTGCACGGGCATGCAGCAGGGGCTGGGGCAGCAGTACTGCATGGGGCTGCAGCACATCGGGGTCTTGCAGCACCGCGGGCTGCTAATGCAGGTCACGGAGTAGTTCCCGCCGCAGCACCCGCAGCATCCGTTGGGCATCTTGGTGGTGGCGGTGGGGGTGGAGGCGAAGCTGGAGGGAGCAGAGAGAGGCTGTGAGTGGGGACTCCAAATGGTTAATTCAAAGGTCTGTTGGTTAATTCAAATTTGGAGAGTCAAGGAGCGGAAACTGAGGGGTGTCTCGTTTGTAAATTGTGGTCGCAACCCTTCTGGATTTTTCCTGCAATGCTGGTGCCCAGCAACTCGTTCCAGAGCGCTCCCCGTGTCTTAGGAAGAGCAGCCCAGCACTGAGGCTTTGTTCTGGGCCCTTCTAGAAGGTTCTCCATCCCCTTACCCTGCATGGCCCTGTTGATACTCCCAGAGCCTCCCCGAATGTTTCCAGCTCATCCCCAGAATTCCTCATACAGGGTTCGTAACCCCCCGACTTCCAAACCCCATCCCAGATCCCCAGCTACACTTGGATACTGCTAGAAGACATCCAAAATTTCCTTTTGGGAAGCAAAGGAAGAGTTAGAAGTTCTCACTTACCCTGCAGAAGAGTGAGGAGAGGTGAAGGGAGGAGAAGATGAGCGAACGAAGCGAGCTGGGCCCGGAGCCCTTTTATACTCCCGGCCATCCTTCCTCCTGGAAGTGAGACAGCCATGGACCATTCCAGCTTCCCTGTTTATCCATCCAAACCCATATTTTTTAGCTGTACGTGTGGCCTGGAATTTGCATTTTGCCTCATTACTGGTGATCACCGCCTTTGTTCTGCCTCATCACGGTTTCGCCTGCAGATAATCAAAGGGCTCCCATGAATTCGGATGAATTTGTCCTCCCCACAACCTTGCGAGGGAGCCAAAAAATGCGGCCTCGTATCTGCTGGACAGAGATGTTCAGGCACTGACTCAGCAGCAGCTGGTGTTGAATCAGTGCAGGAGCCGAAACCGAATCCCGGCGTCGTGCCGGTTGTTTCATCGGAATGGTGTTCGGAACAAATTGGGAAGATTTCAGGAAAATGGGTGTGTTTGTTCCCGGTCACCGGACGTGCACGTGAGGAGGGAGTAAGGAGTGTTTGGGATGTCTCGAGAGTCATCCTGGTGTCTGGGTCTCGGTCACTTGCACGTGATGTGTGACAGACCCTGGAATCATGGAATGGTTTGGGTTGGAAAGGACCTTAAAGCTAATCCAGTTCCAACCCCCCCTGCCATCGACAGGGAAACATCCAACTAGACCAGGATGCTCAGAGCTCCATCCAGCCTGTCCTTGGACACTTCCAGGTTTGGGAAGTTCTTGTTTCATTCATTAATTTTTTTTAAATTAATATTTTATTAATATTTCTCATTTTAATTAAAAAGTTGAGGGGCAGCTCTGCCTGTGCAAGAAGCAGCACAAGGGACGGTGGCTCTGGGGCGGGGTGTGATGCACCTCAGGCCAGCCTGGTCCTCCTGCAGCCTCCCCTGGCATCCAGCTGAAATCCAGCTGGGGGCTGGAATCCTGGCCCTGAGCAGGACCCCCCTGCCCAGCTCCAGGGAGGGAGGGGGTTTGGAGCTGGTGAAGGACCATCTGTGGGTGTTGGAAGGGGAAGGAACCCAGAACCAACCAAAGGGTGGGAAGGTTGAGGTGGAAGAGAAGTGCCCAGTACAGAAACTGGTCCAAACTGGGCTCATGGAGCTGAGTGGGAGGAAGGGACTCAGGAAGAGGCTTTGTTGAGGTGAAATCATTTTTGGGGAGGGAAAAAGGAAGGGAGGGAGGTCAAGGTAAGGCAGAGCCTTGGGCAGCTGGGACAGGGTGGCTGAACGTGTGTTCCAGGCTTTGCTGTCAGGGGAATGTGGCAGGAACACCATGGAGGAAGTTTGGGAGGAATTTTTTCCATGTCCTGAAATTGCAGCTCTCAGTTGAGGACCTCGCCACATTATCCTGAGAGCTGCCTAATGAGAGGATGGTGGATCCTGCCTGGCGAGTTCCCTGCTGCTGCCTGACATCCTCGGGGATCCCGGGGCTGCTCGGGAGAGGGGTCAGCCCAGGTAAGCTGGGACCGGCCCCAAGGACGAGGACAGGGACCTGGGTTTGCTCTCTGTGCAGTGCAAGGGGGAGCAGATTGAGATTTTAGTGCTGTTTCATCCCTGCAGGAAATGCCAACAGCTCCTGTCCAGGCTTCCCTGGCATGAGAGCAATTCCTGGAGTGAAACAGTGGAGGAGCAATGCAGGTAATTGGGACTTCTCCGGAAAGGGCAGCAGAACACGTGCGGCATTTCCTTCCTGGAATGTCCCCTCGGAGGAGAAATGCACTTCCCAGACCATGAGAACAGATCCATTTACGAATTTACAAGGAATTCATGGAGCAGAAGCAAAGGACACGCTCCGCTTGTGCCTCCTGAGGGGAATTTCCCCTTGGCAAATCCTGGGGTTGTGAGGAGTGAGATCGAGGTCGGCATTTCCCACCCTGGGTGGTCATGTCCAGCCCTTGGTGCAACCGAGGGACTTGAAACATCTTAGGGAGTGGGATATGGATCATGATGCAAGCAGGGCACTGAGGGAACAGGATCAGAAAAGGGCATTCAATGCATGAACAGAGCTGGGGTGCAGATCTTGCACGTTTTGGTACGACCCCAACTGACCTTGGAGGTGTCTCCGCCTTTGTTTTGCCACTGCGACTCGAAATCTGGTAACTCAGTTTGGCAGAAAACCTCCATCTCCTGAGTGTCCAGCTGTTTACAGGGACATTCTGTAGGTCCTGAGGCAGACCTTTAGCTGGTTGAAGTCCGTGGAGCCTCCCTAGTCGGGATGTGTCTGTATCAAACTCCTTCAGAAGATTTTCACGTCCTTCATGGGTTTATGTATTATTTTCACAGATTTGGAGAATCAGAGACTGGTTTGGGTTGGAAAGACCTTAAAGATCAATCAGTTCCACCCCCTTTCATGGGCAGGGACACCTTCCACTATCCCAGGTTGCTCCAAGCCCTGTCCAGCCTGGCCTTGGGCACTTCCAGGGATGGGGCAGCCACAGCTGCTCTGGGCAACCTGTGCCAGTTCCTCACACAGAACAATTTCATCCCAGTATCCAACCTAAACTTCCCCTCTTTCAGTTTGAACCCATTCCTCCTTGTCCTGTCACTCCAACTTCCCTGTAGCCCCTTCAGAGCCTAAAGGTGCTCTGAGGTCTCCACTCAACCTTCTCCTGTTTTCTTCCTATTTCTTTGTTATTTTATACTGAGAGAAGAAATATCACTCCCAGAGGTGCCTGAAACTCAGCTGGGGTTTGAATGGATGAAAATCAGGGATGCCCTGATTTTCTTTGTGTAGGAAACCCCTCTTCTAGTGAACACCTTGGAGGCAGGAGGATCCCGACACTGGAAAAAAAAGCAAGGAAAAAGTGAAAGGTGCCACAAAGAGCTCTGGATCCACCAGCGAACAAACAGATCAGCACCAGGAGCTTGCAGGGTCACAAACTACAGATTTTATTGGTTTTTTTCAGACAGATTGAAGCAAAACAGAAGAGAATTAAGCATCCCACACACCGAGAGGAAAACGAAGAGCAGGACCGGCGCTCCCCGGGGAAACTCGCCGGGCAGCGGCTTCAGGGCACCCCGCAAGCACACGGTGAGGGAAGGCAGGGAAAGGCGATAAGTCCTACAGCCTCTAAGCACAGGAGGAAGAGCATTCGGGGTGTTATCCATATCCACATCCATATCCAAGGCGGAAAAAGCTGGGAGGGTTCAGTTGCCGCCGCAGCAGCCGCCGTTGTTGCCGCCGCAGCAGCCGTTGTTGTTGCTGCTGATGGTGTAGCAGCAGGGCATGGGCATGCAGCAGGACTGCATGGGCATGCAGCAGGTGCTGGGGCAGCAGCACTGCATGGGGGCACAGCACGCCGGCCTCTTGCAGGTCTTGGGGCTGCTATAGCAGCACACGGAGTAACTTGAACCACCGCCGCAGCAGCCGCTCATCTTGGTGGTGGTGGGAGAGGAGGCAAAGCTGGAAGGGGAAGAGAGAGTTGGTCTTTTTCTCTGCCTGGATCGCCCAAGGGTTGAGGCAGCTTAAAGCTTTATCCCAAAGTCCATTCCAAACTGGCCAGGGAAGTCCCTGGTGTCCAGAATCCCAGGGCAGGCTGTCCCTGGAATCACATTCCTGCATTGGACTCCTGTGCTTTTGACATATGGTCCAGCACTGGTTCTGTTGGAGAGAAACCACCCAGGTGCAGCCCAAACCCAATCTGTGATCCCAAATCTTCTGCAGTGTCCAGTCCCAAACCAGCCAGCCCAGAAAATCCTGGAGAAGCCCATGGAAACAGAGTCCCAAAGTAAGGCAAGTAGCAAAGTCTGACTTACCCTGATGAGCAGTGAAGGCAGGAGAGAAGTCGAGACGAGTGAATGAAGACCCCTGGGCTGGGGAGCCTTTTATACACTCCAAAGCCTCCCACCCTGGATATGAGGCATCCCTTGGCAATTCTGACTCCCCAGTGGATCACCCGGGGTGTCCCCTCACGTGTCTTCCGGTGTTTAATCTTTGCCTCTTTCTGTTTGCTCACCACCCCAATTGTGCCCCATAATTACTCGTCCAGAGGAACAACAGATGCAAATTTTCTAATGGATTTGCGTTGATGGGACCGGAGGTAGCTCTAAGGTATCCCCATCCACTTCCCAAGGAATGACCTTGGGACACAGGGACGCTTAACAATGTGCCTGGGGGAAGGCGGGTGCTGAAGCAGTGCGACAACCATGCCTGGAACTTGGAATTGTCACTGCTCATGTGTCCCCTGTGCCCTTGGCCAGGATTTTTGGGGACCAGTGGAATCTGTTGGTCAAAGGGAGTCCTTTTTTTCTTGTGTCTGTGGTCAAAGTTTTGGCTCAAATTTCCCCTTTCTCAGTCTTGCTCTTGGGTCTCCCTTCAGGGTTCTGGGTCCTCACACTCCCTGTTTTTAATTTTTGTTGTATTATTAGGATTTTCTCTTTCATTTTCATCCATGGAATGGATGGATGAAGTCTAAACGAAGCAGCTTTCAAGGCAGCAGTGCACACGTGAGCCTTTTTTCTGTGTTGTTCCCATACATCCCGTTTTCTGAGATTATTCCCAAGGTTTGTGAGACTGAGGAAACTTGAGGTGATCACATTTGAGTGTTCACATGAGGAATTGAGGCCACAGCAGAGCCAGGACAACTCCACGCTGGAAGAAGAAGGTGTTGATGGTGTTTCCATGTGACGAGAGGGGCTTCCAACACAAGATGGGAATTCCAAGATGCTGAGGCAGCACCAATTCATGGCAAAGGAAGGCTGGCATCACGTTCAGCAGACTCTGCCTGTGAGGCTGACGTGCTGGCAGGTGATCCCTGGTGACTGGGACAGGATCTGCCTTCCCAGGATGTGACCATGACCTCCTGTGACGTCGGGTGTCCCTTCTGGAATTGTCCCCAGGGGAGCATTGTTTTGGTCACTCAATAATAGCCAGACTTGCCTGCAGGAAGCAACGTCCACCCTCAAACATCTCCCCTGCATAAATCATTCACCGCATTTTTATCGGGTTTGATTGTTGCCGTATTGGCCAAGATGATCCCAGTGTTGTAACCATAGAAATGTGGAATGGTTTGGGTTGGAAGGGGCTTTAAAGCTCATTCAATCCCACTCCCTGTCATGGGCAGGGACACCTTCCACAACTCCAGGTTGCTCCAAGCCCCATCCAACTCAGCCTTGGGCACTTCCAGGGATGGGGCAGCCACAGCTTCTCTGGGCAACCTGTGCCAGTTCCCTCACCACCCTCACAGGAACAATTCCTTCCCAATATCCCATCTACCCTGTCTCTTCTCCAGGATGAGCCACCCCACCACTCTTAGCATTTATGGCACTTTTTCTGCTGTTCAGAGCCATTTAACCTGCCCTTGGGTCAGAAAAAACATCGACACCAAGTCCCTTCTACAGGGGATGTCTCATGTTGTGATGTCTTTGCAAACTTCCGTGGTGGTTCCACGAGTTTGAGTTGCAGGACCTTTGGGAATCTGTTCCTGCAGCTTTTCCAGCAAGGACAAGGCCAGGTTGGATGGAACTCTGAGTGATCTGGTCTAGGGAAGGGTGTCCCTGTCCATGATGGGAGGCTGGAATGAGATGATTTTTAACGTCCCTTCCAACCCAAACCGTTCCATGATTCAAAGATGGGATGGATATTCACAAGATTTCCTTAACAGAATGCACTCCTATAAAACTTTGTGATATGGGACATCCTTCTGCCAGCGTGTCGTGCCTGATTTACTGATAATAGAAACCATCCTGGAGACCCAAGGAATGTTTTCAGAAGAGTCGAACGTGTAGAGAAGATGATTTTAGTGCAGATGTTGCGTGTGAAGGTTTGAGGAAGCAAATCAAGCCGGAGCTCCAGGCGCTTTCCCCAGCCCTGCAATTCCAAGCTGAGTCCTGCATTTTAATAGCAAAGAAAGTCCCAGCCGGGGAGGGAAGGTATCACTGACTCATGGGTGTGCTATTTGAGGAATGAAGCTTTTAAGCTGGATGCCAACCCCAGGTTTCATTCCAGGGCTCGTAGTCCAGGAACGTGCAGGGGAAACGCTCTGCTGACATACAAACCATACAACGATTTCAGGGGGTTTCTAAGCTTTTGTTTTTGGAAGATGGTGGTGGGAAGAAGATGCTGCCTGCTGTCCAGTGAGTAGTGAATTCCTCTTAGTACCTGTTGGAATATCCCTTCCAAGATCAGGGATGAGCTCCTGTGCATCTCACAGCTGTCCACAGCTCCCTCCAGAGGGGCAGCTCCGATCTCTGCTCTGGTGACCAGGGACAGGAAGGAGGGAACAGCTGGAGGGGTGCCAGGGGAGGTCAAGGTGGGATATTTCTGGAAAGTTCTTCCCCCAGAGGGTGGTTGGGCACTGAACAGGCTCCCCAGGGAATGGTCATGACCCCAAAGCTGCCAGAGCTCCAGGAGCATTTGGACAACGCTCCCAGGGACAGGGGTGGGATTTTAGGGTGTCCTGGGCAGGGCCAGGAGTTGGACTGGATGATCCTGATGGATCCCTTCCAAGTCAGGATATTCTAGGATTCTATGATTTATGGAGTGCCATGTTTTCAGATGGTGGAATTACGCCTCATTCAGTCCTTGTCTTGTGAGTTTTAATTACTTCACCTTTTAGTTTTATGGTAAAAACTGAGTGAGGTGGATGATCAGGAGGTGCAAGAAAGGATCATGGAATCATGGAATGGTTTGGGTTGGAAGGGGCTTTAAAGCTCATTCAATCCCACCCCCTGTCATGGGCAGGGACACCTTCCGCTAGCCCAGGTTGCTCCAAGCCCCGTCCAGCCTGGCCTTGGACACTGCCAGGGATGGGGCAGCCACAATTTCTCTGGCCAACCCACTCCAGTGGATCAGGCTGCTCTGCTGATCAGGTCAGACACGACCTAATTTATGCCAACAGCCTGGACGGCTCTTTGTGTCCTAAATGTTCTGTTGTTCCACTGGGACACATCCAGGACCTTGGCCAACGGCACAGATGGCGCCGGAATGAGGACAAATCCTGGGCAAAGCGACAAATCCTGGGCAAAGCGACAAATCCTGGGCAAAGTGACAAATTAAGGGCAAAGTGATGTAAGAACAACCCAAAGACCAAATGTTGAGTTTTGCTCAATGCTCAATTTTATTGTCTACAAGTCAAGAGAGGAAATGAAAGATCACAGGGACAGCGAAGGTTTCCCAAACACCAAGAGGAGAATTAACAGCCCCACTAATATCTACTGGCTTATACAATGGGTGATACATTCAAGTGTATTGAAGACAGACAATAATTAAAGATACTCAATAATTAGAGGGCAGAAAGAAGCAGCAGCTCAAGCTTGAAAAGAAGACAGAAATCACTATGAATTGGCTCCATCATGATGAGCACCAGAGGCAACTGAGCAGCTTTTCACCTCCTCGTGCCCGTTCTTGTGGCACACCAAGGACGGAGCCGGCAGAGCCCCCCGGGCTCAGCTCAGCATCTCTTCTTGATGCTGGCACAGCACTGCTGGATGGGGATGCAGGGGGTGCAGCACTTCCTCACGCCGCAGCAAACCACCACCGGCTTCTTCACCACGTAGGTGCAGCAGGGCCCGCAGCAGGGCTGTGGGACGCAGCACACGGACTTCTGGCACACCTTGGTGCAGCACACGGACTGCTGGCACGGGTCGCAGCACACAGACTGGCACGGGTCGCAGCACACGGACTGGCACGGGTCACAGGAGCAGGACTGCTGGCACGGGTCACAGGAGCAGGACTGCTGGCACGGGTCGGAGCAGGGCTTCTGGCACGGGTCACAGCACACAGTCTGGCACGGGTCACAGCAGGGCTTCTGGCACGGGTCACAGCACAC
>VZRJ01011339.1:49102-73482 GCA_013397565.1 Ptilonorhynchus violaceus | reverse complement strand
CATGGCAGGACCCACGGGAGCACATTTTCCTGGAGTTCTGGCAAAGCTGTTTGAAGGAGGACATCAACCTGGTTAGAGGAGGCTCTGATTCACTTCTTATACTCCCTTCCTTCTTTATTTTAATAATATTTTTCTTGAGATCTCCAGTGAACCATTTCTCTCTTTCTTTTCGCCTGCCTAATTCAGACGGGATCTGCTGGGCGTGCTCTGGGAACTGCGGTGTGAAATCAGGTCCCTGATTCCCCGTGAGCCCATCTCCCAAAACCGACTTCCCCTATGGAACAGCAGAGTTTGTGTCACCCGAGGATCCCTCCGTGGGTCTTCGCCGCACCTTTCCTGGGAGTCCTCCATCTGCCATCCTCTACCCCGCTCTAAGCCCAAGCAGGAGGCATTTCCCTAAATCCCAGCTCGCACGAGGTCCGTAGAAACCTCTCATGGAAGCTTCCTCTCTCTCAGCAAGAACAGAAATTGTAAAATTGGTCTTACCCTCTTCAGCTGCAGCGAGAAGTTTCTGGAAGAGAAGGCGAGCGACTGAGGAGGCCAGGGCTGAGCGGCCTTTTATACTCTCCAGAGGTTATCGGGATATGAGACACCTCCTTGCAATGACGCTTTAATTAATTCCGCATTCAATCCCGCAGATGTTTGCACTTCTCCTATTTTTAGGTGTTCCCTCCTTGACGCACCGAGTTCCGTCCCGTAGGTAATTCCTAATGCGGGGATTTTGGAAGGCAGGCCTTTCCCATTTCCTGGAGACTGACACTAATGCGATAGGTGTTAATTAGCTCGCCAAGGGACACCTGGGGTTGCATCAGTGACAGAAAGGTCTCAGAAATGCTGACTCCTGGGGTTGGTCTCCCGTTTGGTGCAGGTGACAGCTCAGGATTTTAATTCCTCTGTTGTTGAGTGCCAAGAGGAAATGGGATTACCCAGCTGCAATTCCTGTGTATGGCACAATGCTGGAATATCCGGTGGGATCTCCTCGGCTCCCTGGAATGGCAAAAAATAAAATGTTCCTGATTCTTCACGTGTCCCTTGACTTGGCAGAGGACTGGGATGATCTCATTGGATTGTTCCACGTGAATCAAAGGTTATTAATACGTAAGATCAGACAAAAACATCTGATGCTGGGCTCTGTACAAGGTATGAGTGCATTAAATTTTCCTGTTCCTTGGTTTCTCTTTCCTTCAGGGATTCCTCACACTATTTTCACCTGCAGAGATGTGTGGAAAGCAAAGGATTCAGAGAAAAGGAGCTGAAGTTTGAGCAAATACTGGGTTTTGTCACAAGTGGTGGAAGTTTGGGCACTAAAGTTGGATTTTTAACCGTGTTTGACTCAGACTGTGAAGGGTGAAAAAATGAAACTCATCAACCTGGGAAAATGTTGCCCATTAGAGCAATTGGGAAGATCACCCAGATTGGGGGTGTCCTACTGCTTTTCTCCAGGCTAAAGGCAGCCAATCCCTTGTGGTGAGCTTTGTGGAGCAAGGGAGGATTGCAGGGATTCCTCAGGGACGTTGGGTGACTCAGGTGTGGGTCCCAGAGCAGCCGCCCAGGTGACCAAGTGGGTGCTTGTGTGGCAGTTCTCCTTTTGTCCGGGCTTTGTCCTGGAACAGCACACGGATGTTCCTCCAAAATCTTCCTACCTCCTCAACAGCCTTTCAAAAGTGGGGTGTTGTTGGTTACACCCCAAAAATATCTTGGAATCTTTCAAATTCAGGGCCTGCTCAGGAGAACAGGATCTCTAAAGAGTTCTCATCGTCCTTTGGTCGCAGTTCTTTCATGGGAGTTTCTGTTTTCAGAGGCTCAAAGGTGTTCAGATATTTGAAAATATTTATGTGTCCAAGGTCTGAAATTGACCTCAGACTAAATTATTGCATATTGAGAAAGAGCATTGGCAACTGTGTCCTACTTATTCCCCTTTCATTTAATTTCCTGGAGTCATTGAGGTTGGAAAAGACCTCTGAGATCATCGAGTCCAGCCTTTGACCATCTGCCCCTTTCCTTTACTAAGTGTCTTCTATTCATTCCCAAATGTGGGAATGTGGGAATTATTGGCCACCAACTATTGGGATACTTTTGGAATATAAGGAAATTTGACTGAAGTGCCCACCAAAAATTAAAAAAAAATAAAGGAAATAGAGAATAAAGAAATTCAAAGGCCACGAGGGTCTCATGAATCAGATTTATTGTTTCCCACACCCAGATGAATCTGAAGCAGAAGCGCAAGACAGAGAAAGATTCCCAACAGTGATTATGCCCGAAATAATTAGAAAGGACGTTTCCCAAATAATTAGCAAGAATGACACCATGAATGTTAATTAGGAGAACATTTCATCTCCCCCAGGATCTCGCACGGCAGAGACCCAGGGATTTCAGCGTGGATGAGACGAGCCGAGGTCAGAGCATCCAAGGGAGGAGCCGGTGGCTCCAGGTGCCGGGACCGGATCCTGTTTAATACTTGGGACACGCCGGTGGCAGGTTCCAGACGTTCTTGGTGTACTGGGGGCAGTAGGGGACCTGGGGACAGCAGGGGACCTGGGCACAAGAGGGGACAGGGGGACAGTAGTGCTGCACGGGGGGACAGCAGGGCGTCACGTAGGTGCATTTCTGCACAGGCTGCCTCTGGACGCTGTCGTGGCAGGAGGGCTGCGGCTCGTGGCAGGAGGAGCGGGATCTGAGGCAGGAGAACCAGGATCTGTGGCAGGAAGGCTCCGGCTCGTGGCAGGAGGAGCGGGATCTGAGGCAGGAGAACCAGGATCTGTGGCAGGAGGACTCGTGGTCGTGGCAGGACCCGCGGGAGCACATTTTCCTGGAGTTCTGGCAGAGGTGGAGGGAAGAGAGAGATTGTCAGGCTGGCACAGCTGCCCCATTGTGACCTTCTGCATTTTCCTCAGCTCTCGTTCTGGGGTGGAACGGGAAATGTTGTTCCCCTCTGCTTTGTGACATAAGGGGCATCGTGACCCTTTCTTTCGGAGGATACTCCATGATGGTCCGGCTCTGACGGGAATTTCCCTCCCAAGATGTTCCTGTCAGCTTTTTAAGGTAAAATTTCCTTCTAAAACTGCTCTGACTTGTCTGAGCTCCCTCTCCCTCTATCACCTGCCAGTTTAGGAAGGAATTCCTTGCTGGCTTCCAAAAGCTCCTTGTCTTTGCAGATCTTCTCCTTTGATTACTCCCGGCTTTTGGTCATCCCGTCTGCGAGCAAACCAAGCGCTCTTTGTGCATGTTCAGGCACCCAATCACCAAAAAGAAGGAATTTCTAAGGCAGAGGCAAGGTCTAAACACAGAACTAATCCTCTGGGAACTTCTGCTGCTCAAGAGTAGAAAAATCAATATAATCCAACTCACCCTTCGCTGGAGAAAGAGGAAGAGCCGAGGAGCTGATGCTGAATGAAGGAGGACCAGGGGATACTGGACTTTTATATCTTCCAAAGGGTTGTCCGAGGAATTAGGCATCTCCTGGCAATGCTGACACGAACACTCATGTTCATATTTCTCTTCTGTGTCTCGTTTTTAGCATTTCCGACTTGACGCACTCAGGAAAACCAATGATGGCTTTTTCCTCGGCACTTTAATGGGCGACGAATTTCCCAATTGTGCTTAGGAGGGAATTTTGGAGGCAGTTGCATATTTCCACGGCAAAAATGAACCTAACCCTGCAGTTATTAAGTGATTTGTCGTTGGGCAACCGGGATTGCATCAACCCCAGCTCCGGAGTGTTGACTCCTGCCCCACGTGCTGCCCCTTGTTGGTCCTGGCAGACTCACATTTTGATTGATAGTTTTTTTTTTCTTCCCTGACACAAGGGACTGTAATTAAGAGCCACAACTCCCAGGGACTTCATTAAAGGGAGGTCCTGGTGACTACCTCGGACCCAACGCCTCGACTCCGGAGGTGACGCCAGAAGAACGTCCCTAATCCCAATTTTTCCCATTTCATTTGCGAGTCCAACAGCCTTCAGCTGTTTGTTTGTGCCTCAATATTGTCCTGTTTCAAAGGGGGGGTTTCAAATCCTCAGCAGGAAGGGTTTGTGTGAGGATTTTACCTCTTGGCAACCTGTTTTCAACCCCAAATTGCCTTGGGGTCCCATCTTATTTAAGTGGTTTTGCAATTTTTACTCATTGCAGCGTTTTGTTCTTTATTTCCAAGTTTCTCTCAGAGCAGCCCAAGATTTTAGGACAATAAAAAGGGTGATTGTCCCTTTCCTGTGACTTTTATCCAGGTGAGTGCCACAGGACAACTCAGGGCTCAGGGAATGAGATGATCTTTAAGGTGCCTTCCAACCCAAACCATTTTATGATTCTGTGATTATTTTTATTTATTTTTTTATTTATTTTTTAATCTATTTTTTCAAGGCCGTGACTCAGCAACCCAAAAGCTTTTAAGAAAATCTTCTAGAGCCAATCCTTGTTTAGGAAAGTCCGAAGTCTTCTGAAAAGTGCTGGGAGCTGTAAGGGATGTAGAAATGCTTCATCTGAGTTGATAAAACACCTTTTTGAGGGAGGCCCTTGTGTCAGTTCTCTGTCAGGCAGGAGGAATTCGTGGAATTGTGGAATCACAGGATGATTTGGGTTGGAAGGGACATTAGAGATCATCTCATTCAGCTCTCAGAGTTATTAATTTAAGCTGAGTCTGGTTGTTGAGCTCCTGGGGAAGCTGATGCAGCCACAGAGCCTGTTCTGGAACCTGTGTCTCAGCTGGACTGGGAGATAAGGAAAGTCTGAGCTTGTAAAAAGTCCAGAGAGATTTCGCACTTCTTTTTAAGTGTCTGCAATTGTCTTTGAAAACAGTAATTTGGAGCTCAGTGAAAGAAGGAGGGTTAGAAAAACCCACGAGGTGCTTATTTGCATTTATTAGACACCTCAAAATGTTTGTGACTCTGAGTCAGAGGGACAAATGAAGTGTGAGGAGCTGCTGAGGAGGGGACTGAGCGAGACAGTTCTGCACGACATAAATTCATGGAATGGTTTGGGTCGGAGGGACCTTAAAGCCCATCCAGTCCCACTCCCTGCCATAGGCAGGGACACCTCCCACTATCCCAGGTTTCTCCAAGCCCTGTCCAACCCGGCCTTGGGGCAGCCATGGAATAACCTCTGCCAGGCCCTCACCACCCTCCCACGGAACAATTCCTTCTGTCTATAAACTAATAAATTTATATTCTGTATATTAAGATATAAATAAAGAGGGTGCAAATGAGCTCCCCGAGCATCCCTGCCCCAGAAATGCCTCTGGAATCACTGGATTTTATTATTTTGAAACCTTAAGGGCATTTTGTGATAAGGAGGAGAAGAAAAGAGCGAGAAGTGGTGACTAAAAAGTCAGCGGTAACAATAATTCTCAAGTAGAGAGGTTGAAGAATAAACAGACCATAAACTTTTTTTACTTTTGCAAATGAAATTTTATTGCTTTGGGGGTTGTCACATCATTTGGAAAGCAACAGGAATCATTCCCTGTTTCATGGGGAGCGAAATAATCTGGGTCTTGCGTGCTGAGAAAATTAAATCAAACAGGATTTCGATTTGGAACCAAATTCTAATCACAGACGAGGAATTCGAGGGTCAAATTCAAAACGGGAATAAAGAACCGTCGATTCAAGCTTCAGGCCTTGAGAGCACCCGAGGCAGGAGTGATCCAGGGCATCCCAGGGCCCGGCTCGGATCCCGCTCTTAGTACTTGGGGTACGATGGTGGCAGCTTGCAGATGTTCTTGGTGAGTTGGGGGCAGGCCGGGGGGCAGTAACGCTGCATTGGGGGGCAGCAGGGCTGCACTGGGGGGCAGCAGGGCTGCATTTGGGGGTAGCAGGGCTGCATTTGGGGGTAGCAGGGGGTCACGTAGCTGTACTTCTGCACAGGCTGCCTCTGGATGGTGTAGTGGCAGGAGGGCCCCGAGTCGTGGCAGGAGGAGCGGGATTCATGGCACGAGGTCTCGTGGCTGTGGCAGGACCTGCGGGAACACATTTTCCTGCAGCGGTGGCAGAGCTGGAGGGAAGAGAGGAACGGTCACAGCAGGCACGAGTTTATAGACATTTGCTCTGGGATTCCCCATTTTTTTTTCCTAATTTCCAGTTTTTCAGGGGCAAGAAAGTGATGTCAGTGTTGGTTGGGAGGTGCTTTAACCCCTCACTAAACCCAGGACCTTTTGCAGATGCAACTTAATTTTCAGAGAGAAATTGATCCAAACATCCCTTGCCCATAAGCAGCTCCAGACCCTCTGCTTGAAAAGCTCTAAGTCCCGTTTCCACAAAATCCTCTGGCTCTCCTCTCCCGGTATTTTCCACCCTTTCTGTTCTTTTGGTTCAACTTGAGCCTCTGCTCAAGGCCCTTTTTGTCCTTTGCTTTAATAATTTGCTTTTGTGGGTAACAAGATCTTGGTCTCCAGCACGACCAAGATCCAGAGGTGAGGAGGGAGAATCCAACACTCCAGCTCTACCCAAATTTGTAGGAAAACAGCCAGTTTACTAAAGAAACTCCAAGGGAAGAGAAGAATTGGACTTACCTTGCAGCAGTGGGGATGGAGCTGTATTGGAGCAGAGCAGTGAATGAAGGAAACTGGGATGAGAAACCTTTTATACTTTTCCAAAGGGTTTTCTGGGACATGAGGCATCCCTAATTACAGATCCCAGTCAATTTCTATCCACTGTGTTCAGCTTCCCGTATTTTCCCTTTGATGCTCCGTGCTTTTAGCATTGTAATTATTAATAGCTCGTTAATTCCTTCACCTCCCTATGAACGAGATTGGAAGGAATTTCACGTGAAGAGACACCAGCACTGAATCCAATGGATCTGGTCATGGACAACGTGGATCAAGAGGAAGAGGTGGTTGTAATCCGGAAGTACCAATTCCTCAGGGTCATGTGGATCAGGAGCTCAACGTGACCGACCTCCACGTGAAATAAAAATGGTTATTGATGTTAATCCCTGTGGATTAGGCTGAGGACAGGAACACTCCAGAGGAATTGCCCAACAGGGCCGGATATCTTATTGGGTGATTTGCATTAGCACAAATATGTCCTTCGTTGATAATTCCAACCTGCCTGCCCAGCGTGTCCCATCAAGGAGTTCTCCTCCAGGTGCCCACCAAAGCCACGGGGTCACAGCTCCTGCCACCAAACCTGTTCCAGAGTGGGCTCCTGTCCATGGGCCCACAGGTCCTGCCAGCTCTGTGGATCCCCCTCCACCAAAACCTTGCCAAGCCAACCCGACCTGGGGTTTAGATGCTGTTTTAGTCTGGTTCTGCAATGTGGTGTTGGTATCAAATCCTGGAACAGGATGGTTCGAGGTGAACACAATCCCAGAATCCCAGGATTATTGAGGTTGGAAAAGACCTCCGAGATCATGGAGCCCAACCTTTGACCAATCTCCACCTTGTCAACCAGACCAGAGCACTGAGTGCCACATCCGGTCATTCCTTGGACACCTCCAGGATGGCCCAAGTCCTGCCCACCCTCCCAGAGGTGTTTTGGTTATTTTCTGTTTGTGTTTTACTCAGAATTCTTTAATTTAGCTGGGACAGAGTGCTGCTGTTGCTGTCCTGCTTCCAGCACTTCCGGAACAGGGATGATGAGACAGGGACGAAGCTCAAGAAAAAAATAAACAAAACAGGGTGATGTGAGAGAAACCTGGATTTTCCCATGAATCACGGATGAACTTTGGTCTTCCATGCCTGGGTACAAGTCATGCCCATCTGACCCATCAATTACCTCTTCTTGTCCCATAAAAGGCGGGGATGTGTCAACCCTGGGATAGCATTGGGGATTAGATGCGAGGCACGAGGGATTTGGGGTGATGCTCTGCTGACTCACTGGGATCCCTCAGACTGGTCCATTCACAGCTGAGCTCCCGTGTCCCCGTGTGCACAACGAACCCATAAATACTTCCCTGCAAGGTTTGGTTTGGGCTGTAGTCAGGCAGCACCTTTAGGAATTTTTTAGGAAATTTGCTGTCCTGTGAGAGAGGTGAGGGGGTAAAAATGAGAAAAAAGGGTGTCAGATGTAAATACCAGGAACTGAGGGCAGGAAACAGAAATGTCTGAGGTCAGGGGAGAGCAAAGCCCCCGTTCTCCGGGAATGTCTCACTGTGGAAGCTTCCAGCTCTATAAAGTGTGGGATGAGCAGCTGGAGCCCCGAGCAGCAGGGCTATCCCTGCCCTGTTGTTGACCAAGGGGATTTCACCAATGATCTTAGACATTTATGGAAAGTTATCCACAGACTCTGTGTTTACTTGGCTTGGCTCTGCCTGAACCAATCTGTGCTTGTTGTAAACACGGGGAGAAGGAGAGGCTTTCCCTGGAATATTTCTCTGCAGGGATTCACCATCTTTGCTGCTGTGGCCTTGGTGGCAGGGGAAGGTGGGGACGATTTCCTGCTGGATTCCTGCAACCTTTCCCGCTTTCCTGCTTCACTCCACAGATCTGTGTGGAGATAACAGAACTCCAACTTGGGAGAGATTCACTGTCTCAATTCCTCAGGCCCTTCCCAAGTCTCTCCTTCCACGAATGACACAACCCACAGGGCCCCGGCTGAGCCGGGAGCGTAGGTGAAAACTTGGATTGCTCCAAAAGGATTCGGATTGGAGATTTTATCTCCCCTTCCCACAAATGATTTCAGTAAGACTCCAACCCAGCCCAGAGCCTCTTGTCTGGCTCTGTTTCAATCCCTTTTGGCACAGGGTGGGTTTGGCACTGCCCGGGGGGGGTGCTGGGGGACGGGGCCCAGCACCGGCACCACTCCATGTCCTTGTGCCCCATTGGAGCCGCACGTTCCCGACCCTGACGTTCATTCCTTGCTCCTCCAGTCACGGACCTCACACCTGGGAAGGAGGCTCCTCGTTATTTTAATTAAGAGTAATAATAAAACGAGTGCTAATAATAAGTTCCTTGTTCCTTTCAAAGGTTCAGCACAAACCCTTGGCTAATTAAATATCTCGTGCATTACACACAATGCTGCTCTCATCCCGCAGAGCCACCAATTCCTGCAGCAAGCGGCCTGGTGGATTCTGGGAGAGAACCCAGGGATGGCTCTGGTGCAATGGGAAATCCAACTGCTGATTTTTATGGACATCTGTTGGTCTAATATTCCTTTTTTTCCCTTTTGCATCTACAAGGGAGGCTCAGAACAGTTGTGATTTATGTCAGTTTAAACCTCGGTGGGAACTGGGAATGTTTGTTCTCATTCAAGAGGGACATTGAAGGGCTGGACCATTCCAGAGAAGGGAATGGAGCTGGGGAAGAGGCTGGAGCAGCAGAAGGGTCTGGAGAACTCCTGAGGGAGATGGGGAGGCTCATCTTGGAGAAAAGGAGGCTCAGGAGGGACCTTCTGGCTCTCCACAACTCCCTGACAGGATGTTCTGGTTGGACATGAGGAGGAATCTCCTCCTGGAAAGGGGGGGTCAGGCCCTGAAAGGGGCTGCCCAGGGAGGTTTGGAGTCCCCATGTCTGGAGGTGTCCAAAGAAGGACTGGACGTTGGTCTGGGTGACCAGGTGGGGATCAGGCACAGGTTGGGCTCGATGGTCTTGGAGCTCTTTTCCAACCTCAAGAATTCTGGGATCCTGGGATTTCCTCCAGGCAACATGGACTCTTAATGGGATTTTCAGGGAAGGGAGAGTTCCCTGGCACCAAAGATCAATCTAACCCCAAATTCTCCATTTAGAAGGGTCAGAAGGGACTCTGAGCATGATGTGGTCCTTCCTCTGCTCGCATCCTCTCGTTTATGGAGATCAGGGATTTCCAGACTTCCTAGACGGAGTCTGCTTTGCGCTCGCCAGCCGTGAACAAATTGCAAACCCTTCCAAATGTGCCTGTGAGGGTCTGAGGCTCCGAGCCAAGCGCTGGGATTAAAGAGATGCTGATCTGCACCTTCAGTCCCAGACAGCTTTTGAAATCAGCCTGGCAGGTGCCCAAGGTGTGGGGACTGCAGAGCTGAGCCATCCCAGCCACTGGAATGCCACGGGAAGGGCAGGAAGCTGTGAAAAGCAGCTCCCCTTACCCAAGACGGGCTTGGGAACGATGCCAAAGATAAGGAAAACCACTGGAAAAACACGAGGACGCCAGCACATTTTATGAGCTTTAGGTTTTAATATCACACCTTTGCTACCGGAGACAGGAGCAGGGAATGAAGAGATCGGAATTCCCGCGCGCGCCGGGGACAAATCCCAATTCCGCCGCGCTAATGCCACTTGGGGTTCTCAGGAGAAGGGAAGGGGCTGGAGGGATGAGGCAGGGCCTGTCCAAGCTCAGGGACAGGGGCAGGGGGCAGGAGCAGCCCCGGGCCCTTCACTTCTGCTGCTGCTGCGGCGGCCACTGCACCGGCTGCTTGATCTGCTGCTGCTGCTGGCACGGAGCCGGGGCCAGCGGCACCTGGCCCGTCCCGGAGGCCACCGGGCACTGCGGGGTCAGCACCACCACGGGGGTCACGTCCGGCACGGCGTTCACCTCGTGGCACACGACCCCCTCGGAGCCGTGGCAGGACCGGTCGCTGTCGTGGCAGGAGGAGCCTCCGCTGTGGCAGGAGGAGCTCTCGGAGCTGTGGCAGCCTCTGTTCTCACGGGAGCACATCTTGAGGTGGGTTGGGCAAAACCTGGGAGGGAGAGAGGTTTGGCGTTAGATGCAGGGAGGGCGTCTTTCCCATCTCTTTCCTTGCTCTGCTGTGGGGTCAGATTCCCTTGCTGTGCTCGTGATCCCACCAGGCCCCAGATGGATTTGCCTTTCTGCCCATCCAGTTTTCCCAGCTCGGGGCTTCATTCCCGCAGTGCTGGATTAGCCTGGACCATCTGAGCACCCTCACGAGCCCCCACAGCAGCCCTGGGCTCTGTTTCTGCTGGGCTCTATGAGACACTTCCCTCTTCCCCCTTGAGCCATTTCCTTGCTATTCCTTGAGCCATTTCCCTGTTCTCCCTCGAGCCATTTCCCTGCTCTCCTTTGCTGCCTCCTGGGATGGTCTCAGGGCTGCTCCCGGAGGAGCAGATGCTCTGTGGGATGCTGAGACATCCCACACGAGCAAGAGGCATCTTGGCAAGGATCCCAAAAACTCGTAGCCTGGAGGGGCCCTGGCACAGCCGGGAGTGGTGGCGGAGCCCTGGTAAAATACACTTCCAAAGGCAGGTGCCCAAAATAAAGACATTCCTGTGCCTTCCTCCCTCCTCGTGTCCTCTGCTCCCTCCGTGCTCAATTTCCTGAGCATGAGGAAAATCCTCTGTGCACATCTCAACCCCCTTCTGAGGATTGCTGGGATTTCCAGGAGGCAAAAGGCATCCGGGATGCGGCTGGATGAGCTCAAAGAGGATCGTGCTGCTCCTTCCTCTCACAGTTTAAATCCACCTTCTCTGTTCTTTCCTAAATTTCTTCAAGGACATTTTAATACTTTCAGCTCCTGAAAGTATTTTCCAAAGGAGCTTAATAAAGAAGTCAGGCTTATAAATGCAATTAAAATTCCCAGCTTAACCCCAAGGTTTCTTATGAAAGACCAGCCTGCTGTCTCCCATTCATTCCCAAATCCCGTTATTTAGTTCTATTCATTTCCAGTTTGTCCTTTGGGAACTGGAAAGCACTGGAGTAATCCAAATATATCTACAGGAGATGAGAGCAATAAATTTTCCTTCTCAGCACAGGCAGTCCTAATTTTTGGCAGCACAAAACGGCCCCAGCCACGGAGCCAAGGATTTGGCTCTCCATAACGCCAGGAAATGCCCCCAGAGCAAAGCTCAGCCCAGAGCAGGGAATTTTCCTCGGAATTCAAGGTTAATGGTGGAGCAGGGACTTACCTTGGCTGTGAAGGCTCTGGAGAAGGAGTGGAGCCGAGTGAATGAGCTGCTCTCCCCCTCCAAGGACTTTTATACAGTTCCTAAGTCTCTTCCTGAAAATGCAATAACCCCCTGGGGAAAGATGACCAAGGTATTTACAAAACAGCCACACCCCTAATTACCCACCACCTTCAAAAGCTCCTTCAACCCGATTTCTTTGATTGACTTGTCAAGCTCTGGATTGTCTTCCTCGTGTTACACAGCTTTAATTGCACCCTGCCCCTCGCAGGTTATGAGTGAAAACCGAGTGGGTGGCTCGGCTGTCTCACCCTCACGACAGGATGAGTTTTAGGTTGCAAAATGGATGGCAAAGGTGGTGAGTTTTTGGGTTCCTGTCCTCCTGAAACCTCTCACCTGGAGTCTGGCAGGAAGGAGAGGTCCCAGTGCCCAGTCCTCCCTGACTGGTCTTGGCAGGACCAGGCTCTTGTGGAGAAGAGGAGAAAAACCCTCACTCTCAGGTCCTTGCCATAAAAAATGGCCAGTTCTTAGAAAGTCATGGCTGGACGTACTTGGAAAACATCTTTAAAGTTGTTTTCACCCCTTGAGACACCTGCAGGTACCAGAACTGAGCTGATGGGGTCATTTCCCAAAGGAACAAAACCAGGATAATGAAGTCTGTGGCCACTGTGGGAGAATCGGGGAGTTACGGCTGGGAAGCGACCTGGCAAACCCGGTGGTGGCACAGACGACTTTGGAAGTCTTGGCTTTTGGCTGTGAATTCCCCAAAAATGTGACGTGGCTTCCTCAACATGAGGAAGAACTTTCCATGGAGGGGCGCAGAGCCCTGGAACAGCTGCCCAGAGAGGGCCTGGAGTGTCCCCCTCTGGAGTCATTCCAAACCCACCTGGACGTGTCCCTGTGTCACCTGCTCCGGGTGACCCTGCCTTGGACTGGGAGATCTCCAGAGGTCCTTCCAACCCCAGCTATTCTGGGATTCTGGGATTTTGGGATTCTGGGATTCTATGATTCCATGACTGATTCTCTACCTGTGTCCACCTACTTCCCATCCAATTTTATGGCCATTCCACTGTCACCAACACAGTCACCACCAATTTTCATTGCTGACATTTTTTCCCAGCCAACCCCGAGATGCCCCGCACAGAATTTCTCCTTGAAATTTCCGTTTTTCTCGTATTTTACTCTTTTTTATTTGCCTGCCTCTGGAGCAGCCTCCGTCCATGATGGGAAATAGGTGCTTACAGAAGCTTCTTGTGCAAACCTTGCACCCGTGAGTAAGCTGTGAGTAAAATGCTGGGTCAGAGACCACGCATCCAAGCTCCCCACGCATCCCGAGCTCCGCCGACTCTTCCATGGGGCGGGATGGGAGCACCTGGGTGCAGAGCACTGGGATGGTGCAATCGTGGATGCAATCATGGATGCAATCACGGATGCAACCACGGATGCAACCATGGCTTCGCAACAGCCCTGATTTCTCATTTTCCCTCCCATTCCCAGCCTGACCGTGGAATTCCAGCAGGACTCGCAGTGCGTTTCCACTCGTTTTCCATCTGAACTCCCTCATGGAGCCATGAGGTTTTGTTGGGCAGAGATCACCTGAAGCTGAGGGGTGGCTCCCGCTTGCTATCACTGAAACAGCTCTGGAGTTTCTATCCAGAGGCGCCAGTTGGAGACTTTCATCCCGAAGCCAGATCAGTGTTTACTGCTCATCCTGTTTGCCCACAGCTGGAGAAGAGGGGCCTTGGTTTAACAAGCACCGACACGCTTGGGGATGAGTCCTCTGTTATCAGAGCTGAGGATGAGCCCTGTGTTATCAGAGTTGGGGATGAGCCCTGTGTTATCAGAGTTGGGGATGAGTCCTGTGTTATCAGAGTTGGGGATGAGTCCTGTGTTACCAGAGCTGGGGATGACTCCTGTGTTATCAGAGTTCCTCAGCCGCCGAGGATGACTCGTCCCTGCCCTGTTGCATAAGGAGAGGGGAGGAAACCTCCCTGTGCCAAGGATAAAACCCAGCCTCGGCCTCCTCCCAGCCTCGGGCTGGAGCTGAGCTCAGGAGAGGGCGGATGCAGCTCCGGCTCTTCCTGTCCAAGCTCTGGATACAAACCCATCCTCTTCTCCCTGGGTCTGCTAAATATTGTACCATCTAAACTTGGGAAGTGCCCTTTGATAGGAGCCTCAAAGAACCAGCTGGGACAGGGAAGAAGAAATGGACTTTTCAAGAGTTTTCTGTTTTGTTTTGGGAGGGACTGAAATTTTGGGGTGGTTTTTGGTCAGTTGATTAAACACAAAGATTTGAACACTCCAGACTTGGTTTTCTGGAAGTGTCTCGGAATTTGTTTGAGCTGTCAGGGCTCTTTTGCTCCCTTTATGAAGTAGGGAAAATCACAGAAATATCAATAACACAGTGGTAGGTTTTAGAAATAGAAAGAGATGCAAATAAATGATAACGCTGCCTAATTTTAGAATGGAATTTAATATGGCTGGTGACAAAATCTTGTGCAATTTTCCCCTCACAATGGTCTTACAACATTTTACAGAGTGAAGGATCCCCATTGTGGCATCAAACACAGGTTTAGAGCTCAGAGGATTTGGGTCTTTGGTGCTTTCCAAACATCAGGGCAAAATTGCCTGGATTTTCATCGAGCTGAAAGGGTCAGAATCCCCCAGGTGGGTGAAAGCAGAACAGTAAAAAATAATGTGATTTTATGTCTCACTTTTAAATGGGCACAGATTTATGGGTGTTTTTTTTTTCCTTCATAACAACTATTTGGATGAGTCAAACAACCCCTGAGAAGAGTCCTGGAAGATTAAACGTTTGGCAAATATCACGTCCCAGCCAGCACCAGAACCATCCTCTCCCTGTGCCTAATTTAGGGCCTGATCCTATCAAGAAACATCATAAGCAGGTTCTGGTGAGGAAGCCAAGGAGCTCGTTGGAGTTGCCTCATGCACGAGGTTCTACGTGCTCGGGGTTACATCATCCCTGGCAATCTGTGGGGCAGGAGCCCGGAATTGTTGCCAAGTAAACAACCTTTCACTCCCAGGGTCACGCTGTAAATAACAATCAGTCGGAAATCCCCCGGGAGTTTTGCGTATCTCGTTAATAAGGCTCACGGGGCTCCATGGGATGGATCCCCAGCAAGAGCCAAATTAGGAACAAAATCCCAGAATCGCAGAATAGCTGGGGTTGGAAGGGATCTCTGGAGATCTCCCAGTCTCCAGCAGGAGCAGGTGGCACAGGGACACGTCCAGGTGGGTTTGGAATTACTCCAGAGGGGAGACTCCACTCCCTCCCTGGGCAGCTGTCCCAGGGCTCTGCCACCCTCCACAGGAAGAAATTCTTCCTCATGTTGAGGTGGAACTTCTTGGGGTTTGGTTTATGGCCACCACTCCCTGCCCTTTCACTGGGCACCACTGGGAAGAGTCTGGCACCATCCTCTTGCCACCTGACCCTTCTCTTGCTGTTGAAAATGCTGTATTTTAATTCTCTTAATATAAACGTGACATTTAAGTATGATTGTAAAATAGAAATGAAAAAGTTTGGAAGAAACCCTTTGTGCTGTGGAGATTCCTTGAGGACCCTCTTGTATTTTCCCTGAAAGAGCCAGAAACGGAAGAAATCATCCTGATGTTGAAACCACCCACAGACTGTGAGGTTTTATTTTCCAACCCGCGATCCAAAGGAGATGGAGAAAAGAATCTTTTCCCCTCACCACAGCACAAACCCCTTTTCCAGCAGCTCTTGGTGGACCGTTGTCAGCACAGCCCCACGCGAGGAACGCGGAGCTCCGTGACCGCGGTGACGCCATCGGGGAAAAATTCCATTGTGGCACATCCAGGGGCACTTCTGGGATGTGGGAGCGGCTGCTGGACCAGTCACTTCTTTTGACTGGGGGGCCATTGGGTGCTCTGCTTGCACTGCTGGGTCTTGATGCTGGGGATGACCACGGGGCACTTCTGCTGCACCACCTGGGCGCAACCCCTGCCTCCAGTGCCCAGCTCTGCTTCCGGGAATGTCCCACTTCCATATCCTGACCCTCCACCGTAGTACCCTGACCCCTCAGTGACCCTCCCTGTGGTTAAGCCATCGCTGGGGGGTGCAGCATATCCATACCCACCCCCCTCTCCCTCAGCCATTCCGAAATCCCCACCGTGGTACGTGGATCCCCCACCACCCCCCACGCTGCCCACGACAGGACCCAAGTCCTGGCTGCTGTATCCCGTTCCCACTCCAGAGCCGTAGACCGGGACCGTCCCCACCGTGACGCCCCAGCCAGAGGTGCCCCTGCCGGATGTGCCCCCGCAATCCCCACTGGTGACCACGATGGACCCGTCAGTGTCACACGAGAACCCCCCGGAGATGCTGCAGGACGACGCCGCCGGCGGGGGCGGGCAGGACGAAGGTCTCCGGCTGTAGGTGACCGACCCTTCCCTGCCGCAGGAGAAGGAGCTGCGGCCGTGGCCGGTGGAGAAGTCCCCGGAGCAGAACCTGCGGTGGTGCAGGGAGATCTCCCGGCTGTAGCCCTGGTTCCGCCGGGCGCATTTCCGACGGAGACAGTGGTAAATCTGGAAGGGGAAAGGAAATCACCCGAACCTGCGTTGTTTTCCTTTGTGTTTGCATCGGTTGGTGCGCCCAGGAAAGCTTGGCCAAAGCCTGGGGCAATTCCAGATTTTAAAACTGGATACTGCTGAGCTATTAAAGAATCATGGAGTCACGGAATGGTTTGGGTGGGACGGGACTTTAAAGCTCATCTTGTTCCACCTCGTGCCATGGGGTGCCACCTCCCCCTAACCCACGTTACTCCAAGCCCCTCTTCTTCAAATCCAAGGCTATCTGGACTCTTCCTGGGATAGCTTTCCTCTTCCTACCTCTACTTCCAGAGAATCCCAAATCTGAAATATAAAATCTGAAATATATTCTGAATCCAGAACCTGAAATAGAAAATCTGAAATATATTCTTTTCCCATCTAAAAACTGCCATGGTTTTCCCCACTCCTCTTCATGTCTGCAACCACAGAGCTGCAAATATAAACAAGGATTATCCTTGTTTCTGATTTTAAACTAATCCAGGAGCAGTGGATCAAAGTTTCCACCCTAAATCCGTTACTGCAGCCCCAAAAGACTTTTAGAGAAGGTGACTGGCCGAGATACAGAAGTCTGTGGCCATTACGAGGTCCAGCACAGGTTGGGTATTAAATAAGAACAAAAATGTGTCCTGCACATTCAAACCCACAAAGGTTGTGCAGTCGCCACGTGCTGGTCCCACCACAGACTCCTCTGGGATTTTTGCCTGCTCATCCCTCTGGATCCCAGTCTGGACCCTTGATTTCACCTTTCTCCCTGGGGACTGGGTCCGTAACGGAGCAGGAAACCATCCAGATCCTGAGGACTTGGCTCAGGCAGAGGGATCTTGAATCAAGGTCACAAATGAGCTGCATCCCGTGACTAGGAAATAATAAAACCCCATAAAAAAGCAGACTTACCCTCTTCAGCCATAGGAAACACATTTAGAAGGTAAAAGTCGACTGAAGGAGGAGGTTTAACAGCCTGAGGAACATTTATATGGCGTTTAACATGTATGGGAAGTGAGACACCCTCGGGAATGAGAAGGATTTATTTACCAAACTGGGATTTCGGTGTTTGCTTTGACTCACGATCGATATCTCCCTTCACACCACTCATTTCGCTGCTGTAATTGTTACTTCTGCTTAATGAGCCTATTCCTGTGCTCCTGCCCTGGGCTATGCAGGAATCCTCCGGCCCCCAACCCCGGGAGAGGTGGGTGGGAGTGTGGGTGTAGGAGAATGCGGAGCAGGAGGATTAGGGAGTGTGGGGCAGAGGGAAGAGGGGAAGGCAAATGCATCACAATGCGGCTGGAGACAGGCTGATCCCTCCAGCAGCTCCCTGGTGGCTCCAGGGGGACTTTTTTTCCAAGGAAAACATTTGCATCTGAACAAGAAGGTGGCCAGAAGTGATTGATGCCCGGGACTGGGAATTTTGCAAGGGTGCTGGAGGTGCTTTCAGAGAGCTCAAGGGCAGAACTGCGGAGGTGTGAATGTCCTGATGCTTAAACCCAGCCTGGCTGGATTACGCCTTAATGAAGGATTATGATCCCAAATGCCTCCCTTCCTTCTTTTTCATATCCTTCTTCTGCTTTGGAAAGAGCACCAGGGACTCCAGGGAGGCTGGTGGGGGTTGCAGGTCCAAGCTGCTCCAGCTGGGCCCTGCAGAGCAGCTCCTGGAGGACCGGGACTGTTCAGCTCCAAGAAATTTTGCCGTGGGGACAGCGAGTCCCAGCTTTGGCCAAAGGCCATGTCCCCTGGGCAGAAATCCGTGCACGAGGTGGTGGTGCTGCCAGGGCAGGTTGTGAAGCCTGGGCAGGGAGGGATTTGAGGCCTGGAGGAAGGATTTGGAGCTGCCTGAGGGATTTGCTGCTGGTTTTATTCCTTCCTGCCTGGCCTGGGGCTGATTTGGCTGTTTCACACATGAGGCTTCCCTCTGGGCACAGATCATAGAATCCCAGAATCCCTGAGGTTGGAAAAGACCTCCAAGACCGTTGAGTCCAACCTGTCCCCCCTTTGTCACCCAGCCCTGGGCACTGAGTGCTGCATCCAGGCGTTCCTTGGACACCTCCAGGGATAGGGACTCCAAACCTCCCTGGGCAGCCCCTTCTGAGGCCTGACCACCCTTTCCAGGAGGAAATTCCTCCTCATGTCCAACCTGACCCTCCCCTGGCACACCTTGAGGCCATATCCTCAGATTTGCCACGCTGCAGGAATCTGGAGGATGGCAAGGTCGTGGGTATTGTCGTGGTGTTTTTGCCCACCTCGGGCACCACCAGCTGCTGTTGGGTCACCCCCAATCCCTGCTCTTCCCAACTGGGCCTGACGGGCCTGGTCACGTGTCCCATCGGCTCCAGATGTTGTCACTGGGTGCTGGCACCTCAGAGGAGCCGGAGCCACGAGCTGGGATGGCTGCACCACACCCACACACCAAAGAGGTGCTGGTGCTGTGGTGAATTGGCACTTTGGGCTCTGCTGTTCCTCCCTCATGGAACCAGGTGGAAAATGAGGGTGCAAAGTCTCTGGGACAATCAACAGGGTGACTTTGGAGTGAAACATCTCACCGGAGACGTTTCTACCTCCCGAGACCCTGAGGTGCAGGTTGATAATGCAAGAAATAAACAAATTCCCCAAAAAAGGCAGCTTTGAGCGATTATAACATTTATTGGGTATAAAAAGTGCCTTTGGAAAAGCAGCAGAGCGTTATCAAAGGCACCCCAACACCAGGAGCAGGGCACAGCAGGGAAATCCTGGAGTTCTCAGCACAAGGATTCAGCAGCATTCAAGGGAGAGCAGAGGACACGCTGGGAAGGAGCACGAACCAGAGCCAGGTCTGGAGGCAAAGCGGTGCCATGGCAGAGGCTCAGAACCAGAGCTGCCCGGGGCTGTTACTTCTGCTGGCTGTAGGGCCAGTAGCAGCTCTGCTTGGACTGGTGGGACACGATGCTGGGGATGACAATGGGACATTTCTGCTGGCTGGACCCTCCGCCGCCACCGCCAGAGCTGATGATGATGGTCTGGCCCGAGGAGCCACCGCCGTATCCTCCTCCCATCCCGTAGCTGGATCCTCCACTACAATATCCAGAGGATCCTCCACTACCTCCCCCTACAATGATGCTCTTTGATCCTGAAGATCCGCCACCATATCCTCCTCCTATCCCATAGCTGGATCCTCCACCACAGTATCCAGAGGAACCTCCACTGCTTCCGTCTCCCAATATGATCTTGGTTCCCGAAGATACACCACCATACCCTCCTCCCATTCCATAGCTGGATCCTCCACTGCAGCATCCAGAGGAGCCTCCACTACCTCCCCCTACAATGATGCTCTTTGATCCTGAGGATCCACCACCGTATCCTCCTCCCATCCCGTAGCCAGAGGAGCCCCCACTGCACCATCCAGAGGATCCTCCACTGCTTCCCCCTGAAATGATGACCTTGGTGGCTGAGGATCCACCACCGTATCCTCCTCCCATGCCATAGCTGGATCCTCCACCACAGTATCCAGAGGATCCTCCACTGCTTCCCCCTGAAATGATGACCTTGGTGGCTGAGGATCCACCACCGTATCCTCCTCCCATGCCATAGCTGGATCCTCCACCACAGTATCCAGAGGATCCTCCACTGCTTCCCCCTGAAATTATGACCTTGGTGCCTGAAGATCCACCACCATATCCTCCTCCCATCCCGTAACCTGAGGATCCTCCACTGATTCCCCCTCCAATGATGCTCTTTGATCCTGAAGATCCACCACCATATCCTCCTCCCATGCCATAGCTGGATCCTCCACTGCAGCATCCAGAGGATCCTCCACTGCTTCCCCCTGAAATGATGACCTTGGTGGCTGAGGATCCACCACCGTATCCTCCGCCCATCCCGTAGCCGGAGGAGCCCCCGCTGCAGCAGGATCCCCCTCCTCCACCGCCAGAGCTGATGATGACTTTGCCGGAGCCCCCTCCACCCCCGCAGCAGGAGGAGCCCTGGGACTGGTAACTGGAGGAGCCGCTCCCGTGGCAACCGGAGCCCTCGCTGTGGCATCCGCTGGACTGGGAGGACATCCCATGGCAGCCTCCGGAGCTTTGTTTGTCGCACATCTTGGAGCGGTGACCCTGTGAGGAACAGAGCTGTCAGCAAAGAGAACCTTGGAGACGCAGCTGAGCCTTCTCAGCAGACAGAAGTGGAAGAGTTCCCTGGAATTGCCCCGTTTGTCCCATCCTCTGTGGCCCTACGAGGATGGCAGCTTTAAACTCCCCCACCCTGGCGAGACCTGCCGTGGAAAACTGCTCGGGGGAGCTCGGCAGGTCACAACGGTTCTGGGAAACCTCTGCGTGCGGGGAAGGTTGGAAATACTTCCCGAGGTTTCCACCCATGCTCTGACACGCCTAAAAAATTTTGTGGATCCTTCTGGATGTCTCACCCTGACTCAGCAGCTGAAAGTTCAGCCCTCAGAGTTTCACCTCCCCTCGCTAAGAAAAGGAGTTCTGTTGGCACCTCCAGTTGGTTCTCGGTGCAGCCACCACGGTTCAAAGAACACCCAAAGACCAACTGGTGGAGGGACCTCCCTGCGTGGAGGTTCCAGAAGCTTCCGTGTCCGCGGCCTTACCTTCGGTGCTGGTGGGAACGTGTGCGGTGCTCGGTGTTGGTCGAATGAGGAGCCTTGGGACAGCTGAGCTTTTATACCGGGTACATCGCGCTCCCGAGGGAAGTGAGACACCCTAAGGAATGCTGCAAGATTTATTTACGGAGCTTGGCTTCAGCTGCCTCCTTCCTTGACTCACTTGCAGCAGAGGTGATGCGGAGGACGTGCATCAGCCCCGCTTGGCAGAGCAGTTAATTCCGGTTAATGATTCCTTTCCGGGAGCCTCGCTCTGAATTTTGGGGGCAAACGACGGCCCAGGGTCAACTTTGGGGGGTCCCCGATGTGTTCCTGCTGGGCTGGAGTTTCTTGGGTGCTCAGAGAGAGCGGGGATGGAGCAGATGCTGAGGGATGGGGACTGGAGTGAGTTAGAGCCAGGGAGTGATGGAAGGACAAGGACAAAGGATGTGCTGGAGCGGAGTCCCAGGGAATTTTGGGGAAGGAGCGTTTCCTCGAGGACTGGCACGTCCAGCCTGCTGGGAAAGGCCAGAGGTACCACCCCTGATGGAGTGCTCTGCTTTGGAGCTGCCCAGATCCATTCCAGAGGACGCTGTGAGGGTGACAGTGACGAGGGGGACATTTCCCCCCAGCGTTCTGAGAACCCAAGGTGGAAGCTGCTGTTGGATTTCCAGGGAGGTCTGTGCTCAGCTCCAGCTTCCAGGGGTCTCAATCTCCAGGCCAGAGTGGGAAAAGCCTTGAAATCTTTCTGCTTGCAAGGGAGCATTTGAAGGCCGTCAAGACCCTACCCTTGAACTGTAGGATGTCAAACATCCCCTCTACCTCAACCAGACCCATTTTCTGAGAGTTTTCACTGCCCACCCCACCCACGCCTGACCCGGGGAGTCACCTGGATGTTTTCCCTGCTGGAAGATGACAGTTTGTCCCAGCACCAGCTCTGTGTCACGCGTGTTTGGAGCCTGACAGCAGCATCCACCCTCCCGGGACACTGAGTAGAGGAAGGATTAATAGGGGATTTTGGCCGTGGGGACGTGTGACAGCAGCAGCACGTCACGGCCCTGTCACCATGAATGTGATTTTGAACACGCACACGACACCCTTGGGATGGGGACGGGGCCATCAGCGCCGGGACACACGTGCAGGGGCTTTTCGTTTGGCTCTGGAGTCCCTCCCGTGGCGTTATCTCTGTTCTCATCTCCAGATCTGAGGTGTCACCGCTGTTCTGGCTCCCAGCTCTGCAGTGTGGGTGTTGTACTCCCGAGCATCTCAACACCTTTGATCCCTTCCGTGCCTTCCACCTGTAGGGACTTGCCCAGAAGGACACCCAGGATGAGCAGCTCATCCCGACCCAGGGTGTGAGGAAAGGCCGTGGAGGTTTTGGGGTGGTGGTGAGAGGAGCTCCTGCAACCCATGGAGCGTGGAGAGCACAAGGTTGGACCCCCTGGAAGCACCGGACATGTGGCACATGGATTTGTTTCCCAGATGTGGAGGAAAAGTGTAGCTGGAACCACAACTGCCCAAGGGTCGGCATTGGACCACCTATCCCGGGTTAAGGAGCATCTTGGATACTTGTGTTGGGTAAAGGGAAAGGGGGATGTAAAAGGCTTTGTGGCCACATTCCCTGTTTTCTGATGTTCCCTTGCCCCTTTTACCTGCAGTCCTGGAACCCTTGGGAAGGACTGGCGGGTCACGGTGCCCCTTCCTCTCCTCACTGCAAACACCTCGGTGGGCGGTTGGTATGAGAGAGGACAAAGCCCCGGCCAGATCCCACAGATCCTACAGTCCCTTTCCCCAGTGGATTCCCCCACGCACAGCAATGCCAACAGGGTGGGACATGATCCTGCTGGGGTAAACAAAACTCTCCAGTTTTTCTCCAAAAGGCAGGAGCTGGTCAGTCGGGATCCCTCATGAGTTTCAGGGCTGATGATCCCTTTTATTCCTAATTTTGTTGCCTCCCCAACAATTGTGTTTGTGAGAGGGACAAAAACCCTCTGGGCTTAAGGTTTACTGGACTCAAGACTAAGCCTACCTGTCCCAAAGTGGACTTTGGGAATTCTCTTTGAGAGGATTTTCCCACTTTGAGAGGATCCGGGCTGCATCCAAAGGGGAGTGGGAGGAGAGTGAGGAAGGGGATTTTCCCGCTCTGCTCTGGTGAGACCCCACTGGAGGTGGGGTCTGTGTCCAGTTCTGGTGTCCCCAACATAAGAAGGACATGGAACTGTTGGAGCAAGTCCAGAGGAGGCCATGAAGTTGATAAAGGGACTGGAGCTCCTCCCCTATGGAGACAGGCTGGGAGAGCTGGGAATGTTCAGCCTGGAGAAGGGAAGGTTGTGTGGAGACCTCAGAGCACCTTCCAGGATCGGAAGGGGCTACAGGGAACTCGTAGAGGGACTTTTCCCCAGGAACTGGAGTGACAGGACAAGGGGGAATGGGTTCAGACTGAAAGAGGGGAAATTTAGGTTGGATATAGGGAAGATCTGTTAATGAGCACCTGCTCCAGTAATGGAGGCTGGAGAACATCTCCCAGGGAATGTTCTGGATGCGTTATTCGTTTTTGGGAAGCAAACTGACAGAGGAGAAAAGCAACCTCACAAACCAGATCTGTCTGTACACAGAAATCTTTATTTCCCGTCACATTTATGGCACAGAAGAGCCACCTGGGAGTTCACAGCACAGGGATGCAGCACCAAGGGAGCACAAGGGAGGGGGATGTGCTGGGAGCAAACTTGGAGTGTAGAGACTCGGCTGTTCCCGATGGGAACCGGAGCTGCCCCCGGCTGTTACTTCTGCTGGCTGCAGGGCCACTGGGAGCTCTGCTTGGTCTGGTGGGACACGACGCTGGGGATGACAATGGGACATTTCTGCTGGCTGGACCCTCCGCCGCCACCACCGGAGCTGATGATGATGGCCTGGCCCGAGGAGCCGCCGCCGGATCCCCCCCCGCAGCATCCGGAGGATCCGCCACCACCTCCCCCTCCCATGATGATCTTCCCTCCTGAAGAGCCACCACCGGATCCCCCTCCACAGCATCCAGAGGAGCCTCCTCCTCCTCCTCCACCACCAGAGCTGATAATGATCTTCTGGCCTGATCCCCCACAGGATCCTCCTCCCATCCCATAGCTGGATCCCCCACCGCAGCATCCAGAGGATCCACCGCTACCTCCACCTCCGATTACGCTCTTTGAGGAGCCGCCGCTGGTTCCTCCCCCGCAGCATCCGGAGGATCCGCCACCACCTCCACCTCCCATGATGCTCTTTGATCCTCCTCCCATGCCACCACCAGATCCTCCACCGCAGCATCCAGAGGATCCACCGCTACCTCCACCTCCGATTACGCTCTTTGAGGAGCCGCCGCTGGTTCCTCCCCCGCAGCATCCGGAGGATCCGCCACCACCTCCACCTCCCATGATGCTCTTTGATCCTCCTCCCATGCCACCACCAGATCCTCCACCGCAGCATCCAGAGGATC
>VZRJ01011339.1:0-44940 GCA_013397565.1 Ptilonorhynchus violaceus | reverse complement strand
CTCCTCCTCCTCCTCCTCCTCCTCCTCCTCCAAAGGAGGATGATGACATGTGAGTCTGATAAATGGCCCCGCCACCGCTGCCGCCGCCGCCGCCGCCGCCTCCGCAGCAGCCTCCTCCTCCTCCTCCTCCATGGCAGGATGATCCCTGGCTCTGGTATCCCATAGATCCTCCTCCACCGCTGCTGTGGCAGCATCCTCCTCCACCTCCTCCATGGCAGCCGCCGCCGCCGCCTCCGTGGCAGCCTCCGGACTGTTCAGACATCCCTTGGCCGTCGCCCTTCTGCTGGTGAGAACCCATGGTCCAGGTGCTGGGAGTCCTGCGAGAGAGAGAGAAAAACCAGGCCTGAGCACATCCAGGGGGAGGAGAAGTTGTGTTACTGGGCCACCCCATCCCCTTCCGACATGGAATTTTCTTCTCTTCCCTTTTTGCTCCCTCCTCCACCGCTGGCTGATGCAAAAGGACATTGTCCACCTAAGGAATTAATGAATTAAACCGAAATCCAGGGAAGTTTTCAGCTTATTCCGCGTCAGGCCTTCTATAGAACCTCCTTATCCATATAAAACTTTTCTTTTTTTTATCTAGGACAACAATCATTCCTCAATAATTCCCTCTTGCAGCAGGTGTGTCACTGCAAGAGGCACACGAGGCCGTGGTAGCCCAGAATTACCCTTATCCAAATGTGGTTTGGGAATTTTGAAAGGGCTGCAGTGCTCAGGGGTAGGGATAAATATTCCCTGGCTACAGGAAAGAACCCAGCTCATCATTTGCATAACAATGACTGCATTGTACTTTGAAATTCTTCAATCCCGCTTTCAAAGGAGCTCAGTGACTGTTTCATTTCTCCTTAAAAAGGAGGAGGAAGAGGAACAGCCTGTGGAAAAGTTGTTAGAGATGTAAAAGAAAGGAAAAAAAGCACAAAACTTGGTCAGCTCCAGGGCAGCACTTGCCAGGGTTTGATGTGTGTCAGTTCCCAAGGGATGCTCTGAAGTTTGAGCACTTCTTTAGCATTTAACTCCTCCCCCCAGCCACGTCCTTGTCTGCAGCAGCAGGAATTGATGTTCCTGGGACAGGGAAGTGACAGCTCTAAAGGGAAAATTCAGCAGGATCAGGTGTCCAAACACCTGAGGAGAAAACGCCTCCTCCAAGAAAAAAAGTGCTCAAAAGAGAACATTTTACCACTTAGAAAAAAGGCCGGAACATCAGATCAGACCCTGCTTTTTATTTCAGTTCCTTTGTTTCCCACTCTCTGCTGAATACCTGCAAACCCTCTTTTTCCTGCCCTTTCTCTCCAGGTTTGTATTCCAAGGATATTCTGGAGTTGTGTGTGTGTGTGGTGGCACCACGTGGTGCTGGGCCCAGAGAAATCCAAGGGGCTCCAAACCCCATATTTTCCATGTCTCAGCTCTCTTCTTTTCCTGTGTCGTTACATAGTCTCTGAATTAGTAGGAAAAAAAAAACAACTGCAAATAAAGAGGAATGTTTGGACAGTGACACCCAAAAGCCACATTTAATCCCACTTTTTCCAGCTTAGCATTCCAAGCCTAAGCAGCCAAATCAGTTCTCATCAATAGCATGAAATTTCTTACCGTGTCCCACAGCACGAACCGGTGGAAAGGTGTCAACGGGAGTGAGGGAACGTGGTGTGGGAGAACTTTTATATAGGATCTGGTCCTCCTCTTGGAAAGAAGCAATGATTGATTTATTTACAGCCAAACCCAACCCCAGCTGCCCACTTACTTCGCATAATCTCAGGCTCGTCACTGCAGAGATCAGTATCTCCCTTCCTTCCACCACCTCTTTTGTTGTTGGCTGCCTTAAAATTATTGGATGGCTCCACCTACTCCAAGTAAAGTGAGGAAACAGGGAAAACCAAACACGTTTTCAGAACAAACAATTTAATTTCAAGTCCCTCTACAGAGGAATCCAACATTCCGGAGAGGAAACGCGAGGGCTTTTGGCTTTATGGAATTCCCACAGGGAATTTATTTCTCATTCTAGAAAATATTTCTGAACTCCCAGACGTGGCCCTGGCGTGTCATTAGGGTGTGTTGCAACCTGGGTTGTGGATTATATGTTCCTAATGCCACCCACGTTATTGCCAGGGGCTGGAGCGACACGTTGGGCTCCGATGAGTCCGAGCACTTGGAGCTCCTCAAAACACAACAAATGCCTGTGGAGCCAGAGGTCAGAGTGATGCAAAGCTGGGAGGCTCCAGGTGATTTTATGGCCTTTGGAGGGCTTGACCTACAGAGAAATGGAAGGAAGAAACCCCAAGAGCCAAAGCAGTGAAATGGTCTTTGGGTAGACTTGGAGAAAGGCTGAGGGAATTGGGAATGTTCAGCCTGGGGAAGAGAAGCTTTGGGGTCACCTAATTATGGCCTTTCAGGACCTGAAGAGGCTACAAGAAACATAGGGAGAGACTTCTTCCAAGGGCCTGGGACGACAGGAAAAGGGGGAATGGGTTAAAACTGAAAGAAGGGAAATTTTGGTTGGATATTGGGAAGAAACTCTTCCCTGTGAGGGTTGTGAGGCCCTCATCCCTTAACCACATCCCTTTCCACTCTGGAGGGAGTTTGCTCCCACTTTTCCTGTCTTTCTTCTGCCAATCTGGAATTATTCCAAGCAGCAGCAGGAAGTTCGTCCAGCACGACTCTCCAGCTTCAGGCAAGCTCCGAAGTGCCAGAGTTGGGAGGATCTTTCACTCAGATGGAGCTGATTGAGGCAACAGGAACTCGATTTATTATTCCAGAGCCCTCGGTGACACAGAGCCGGAGGCTGTGCCACCCAAGTGCCACCTTCCCCTGCCCGTTTCCTGCCCTGGAGCACGAGGCTGCTCAGCCTTATCTCATCCTTATCTCATCCTTATCTCATCCTTATCTCATCCTTATCTCATCCTTATCTCATCCTCACCGAACCCCACTGCAGAACCGGGAGGGAAGTGGCACTGAACCCCACCACAGAACCTGGAGTGAGGTGACACCAAACCCCACCACTCAACCTGGATGGAGGTGACAAGGGACCCTCTCTCCAGCACAGGGTGCTGTGTTGAAGGCTCTCATCCCAAAGGGATTCCATGGGATACCTGCAGGGTTTTGTCTGCAGGAAGCCCCAAAATGATATTCCCGTTGTCAATTACTAAAACTTTTGGAAGTCTCTTGTCCAGTGTCGCTCCCCAGTGAGGCTGCTCAAGGTGCTCACACACACATTTGTCTGTTGGAGGATGAGCAGCCAAGTGAGCAGAGCCAAATACCCACAAAAAAGTGAAATAAAACAATACAATACAATAAAATAAAATAATAGACCAAAAACGTTAAATAAAATAAAAGTTACCCACCTTCCCACCCAGCCTTTCCCAAAGTTTGGTGCAGTATTTCCCACAATACCAAGGTGATGATTAAAGCCAGGAACACCCAGCTGGGACCATCCAGCTCCCAGTGGGAACGTCCAAGCCCCTCCATGGGGTGGCTGGACCGGGAAGGAAAGTAGGGCAGGGAAGAGGGATGTGAGGGATTCCGTGTCTGTCTGAAAACCAAATGAAGGGCTGTGGTTGCAGCACATACTTTGCATATCTAGAACAGCTTGTTTATCTCAGCTGGTGAGATCAAGGGCGCTCAGGATGCAGCTGTCAGAGCTTCAGAACGTTCTGGCATGGAAAAGGTGAATCCTGGGATTTTAGGTCCGTGTGCTGGGCAGTGGGGAGTCACAAAGCTTGGCGTGGTTGCTCTCAATGAGCATGGAACTGGTGAGGGACGCCTGGATCCCGTGTCCAGCTCTGGGCCTCACACTGCAAGACAAACATTGAGGGGCTGGAGGTGTCCAGAAGAGGGAATGGAGCTGGGAAGGGGCTGGGGAATCAGTCCCAGGATCATATTCCTGAAATCCAACAGCAGAATGAAATGCTCACGTTAACTGGGATGAGCTTTAATGCCGGTCTCAGTCCTGGCTGAGCTAATTGAGGTCTTTCATCTCTTAATTATAGAAACGTTTTGCCTCCAACAAGGTGCTCAGGGAATGTGCCAAAGTGGGAAGGATATCCTTTTATCCTTTTCCAAGGATAAAAATTGGAGTTTTGTTACTAAAGACTGGAAATGTGGGAAAGCAGAACTACGTCACCATCTTGTGCGAAGGGGAGAGTGACAAAGGATCATGGAATCGTGGAATGGTTTGGGTTGGAAGGAACCTTAAAGCTCATCCCATTCCACCCCTGCCATGGACAGGGACACCTTCCACTATCCCAGGTTGCTCCAAGCCTTGTCCAACCTGGCCTTGGGCACTTCCAGGGATGGGGCAGCCACAGCTCCTCTGTGCCAGTGGCAAAGCCTCAAACCTGTGACTGAACCTAAAATCTCTGCCCTTGCTTCATCCCCAGATAAACCCCTCCTTAATGAAGGAAAATCCCATTCCCGAGGCAGCATTTCGGGGTCAGGGCTCTCCTGCAGGGATTTAATGCCAGAACCCCCAGAGATCCATCCATGCTCTGGATCTTGGAGTTCTCTGAGCAGCCCAGGCTGGAGCAGGAGGGTGGGGTGGGATTGCCACAGGCCCGACCATTCCCGGGATGCGCCTGCTCGACACCCCCTGATTACATCCTGCGTGTGGGTTAGGAAAGGGGTGTGATCCTCACATCCTCCCGAGCCTGGGATGGGATCACGGGCTGGATGTCACTGTCACCAAGGCCCAGGGGACATCTGGACGGTTCCTTGCATTATTTTCTGTTTAATTCTCTGTTCCGGCTGCGTTTTTGGGAGGGGATGGGAAGGTGGCTGGTGGGATGGACGAGATCTCCTGGTCCTTGATGGAATTCTCCTTTCCTGGAGACTCCACTTTGTCCCTCTGTGGGTTAATAAGGCAAAACATTTCATGGAATGGCCTAATTCACAAATTCCCTGTGATGTCCCCCACAGGAGATTGTGGGATGTTTTCCCAGGAGCTGGGAACACCCTGGAGGAATCCCATCTCCTTTAGGGCCTGGGCTCAGTGCTCCTGGAGAAGGGCAGAGGTCCCTGAGGAGCACTCTGAACAGCTCAGCACCGCCAGCCCAGCCCTGCCCGCTGTCCCGGGCTGCCACACGCCGTGGTGACACCGGACTGGCTGCTGGCTGTGACCAACACCCCGACAGGAGCCGGGCGTGTGCCAGGGATGGCTCTGGCTGGGGCTGGTGCCACCCTGTGCCACCGTGGTGGCCCCAGCTCTGGTGAGGACACGGAGCCTCCTCTCCCGAGCAGGAGATGCTTTTCCCCTTCCCTTTTCCCAGCTGTTTCCTCCGTGCCCTTTTCTCCACACAAGGCACAGCTCCCGCTGAATCCTTGGTGCCGCAGGGGAGCAGGAACTGGAAATGAAGGATTATTTTTAATTTGGATGTGTTTGTGCCTCCACCCCTTGGGTTCTGCTCCTATTTTGGGGATCAAAGCTTTCAATCCTCTGCTCTCCTCAGTGCCAGCTCTGCCCTCCCCATGTTGGAGAAATTGTCCTTTTGTCCTTGTTATGAAATTAAACCCTCTGTGATCGTGGCCAGGGCTCTTTCTGGGAGTATTTCTAATGGTTATTGGGAGAATTTCTCCTGATTATTGGGAGAATTTTCCCTGATTTCTGGGAGAATTTTCCCTGATTTCTGCGAGAATTTCTCCTGATTTCTGGGAGTATTTCCTGATTTCAACACCTGCTGTGGTTTGTATCTCCCTGCCAAGGAATTTCGACACAGATGATGAGGTTTGCGTACCCCAACCAGAACGACTTTCCCCACTAATTAACTGTCGGTGGCTTTGGCAGTGGAACCCTCGATTGTCCAGCTCTGCCTCCCTTCCCTAATTTCACTTTTATTTGGCCCCTGCACTTTGCCACAGGGCACGCCCTGTTTTCCGTTTTCCTCTTTCCCCCATCCTGGTTCCTCATTCTTCCGAGGCTCATTGGGAAATCGTCGGTGCTTCAGTGGGAATTTGGGAGATGGGAAATGGGGTGACCTGGGCCTGCCCGGCACTGCAGTTTGGGATGGCTCAAAGCAAAGCTCAGCACAGCCTTGTCTGGCCTTAAATCCCAGAGGCCACAGCAAAGGAATGTCCTGGAGATCAAAATGTTCCCGACTGCTCCGTTTGATTCCTGGCAAAGTTTGGTGGTGTTTGGGTGGAGGGCCAGGAGGTTGATAAAGGGGATTGGAGCCTGTTCCCTATGGATTCAGGCTGGGAGAGCTGGGAATGTTCACCCTGTGGAGACCTCAGAGCCCCTTCCAGCACCTGAAGGGGCTCCAGGGAAGCTGGAGAGAGACTTTTCCTCAGGAACTGGAGTGACAGGACAAGGGGGAATGGGGTAAAACTGACAGAGGGGAAATTTAGGTTGGATATTGGGAAGGAATTGTTCCCTGTGAGGGTGGGGAGGCCCCGGCCCAGGTTATTCCATGGCTGCCCCATTCCTGGAAGAGTCCAAGGCCAGGCTGGATGGGGCTTGGAGCAACCTGGGATAGTGGGAGGTGTCCCAGTGTGGGAAAACAGAAACCATGACTCTGAAATAACGGCAAATTCTGAAAAATTATTTAAAAAAATAATTAGATCCGAGTGTTTCTGACAAACCAGAACCTGGAGCTGAGTCTGACTGAGGCAGACACCGAGCGGCAGATGAAACAAAAAGGAGAAGTCAAAGTTGAGCAAGAGCCCGGCTCCATCAGCTGTGCGGATCTCTTATCACACCCACGGCCTCATCGCGGGAGGATTTGGGAATGGCAGCGAAGATTGGGGCCACTTCCTTCCTCCACACAGCAATCTTTGGCCCATTTTGGTTGTGTCATTCCAGTTCCAGTCAAATTATCTCTGCTATTTGACTTCCCACGTCTGATGGTGACCACAGAGAGTCCTGAGACCATCGTCCATCACCTCCTTGGGTGGGAAAAGACCATTTCCTTCTGTGTCCGGGTGGGGAATGAGCCACAGGAGGGTCCCCCAGCCCACACCCTCCCCGGCGTCCTGCGGGGTGACCAAAGCAACACCTCAAGGCCAAACTTCCTGTCCTGATAAGGGCACACGTGGTTTGCCAGGGAATTACGGACACTCAGGCTGGAGATGACCAATCCAGCCAGCCCAGGGCTGTGGCTCAGACACATCCATGGGTCTGGAAAAGGGACACGTGACAGGATGTTCCTGAGAAGCCACTGCCCAACCCACTGGCACGGGGTGCAGGGAATTTTTTCAAGTCCTTGGAGTTTAATGAAGCTGTTCCTGGGCTGGGGCAGGGTGAGGAGAGCCAGGCCTGCCTGAGATTTTTGCCCAGCTTATTTGCACAGCAGGATCTCCTCCCGGGAGGGAATTCTGCTGTCTCCCAGTACCCTGGGCTAGGGGAAGGTGTCCCTACCCGCGGCAGGGGGTGGAACTGGAGGATTTTTGAGGTTCCTTCCAACCCAAACCATTCTGTGGTTCTGTCATTTCAACATTTCAAGATCTTCCCAGAGGGAACAGCAGCCACCATAAAGGGAGGGAAATAAATCCCTGTTTTTACCTTGGCTCGCTCCCTGCAGCTCCAAATACCGTAGCAAGTCTTTATTTTATCCCAATTTGCACCAACCTTTTATCTTCACACTCTGGAGTTTTCCAGGGCACCTCCTGGGCATTTTTCCATTCTCTCCACCAGGGAATTGAAGCATTTCTGGGATGCCAGGAGGGCTCGTTGGACAAACCTGTCATTGTCACCCAGACACCAGCAAGGCTCCGACTGCGTCACTGCCAACCCCATTCCAGCGTCCACCGGGGATCCATGGGGACAAGGCAGGACAAACTCCTCGGGAAGAGGGAGCTGCTCATCGCCTGGCCAGTTCAACTGCATTGCTTCCTATTTTCAAGGATCCACCCAGCTCTTTACGGGGTCATGTGCCCAGTTCTTCCCTGTGACACTGAGGCAGCTTCCTCCCCTTATAATTCAGCTGTGAAATTACAGTCATCAAATGGAAAGTCTTAATTGCTCCATTCATTATCCTCAGGAGTCATATCCGACTGTTAATTTATTTGCCTGGGAACTCCCCAAAGGCTTCATGAGGTTTTTAGCCTAAATCAAGATTAGCTGGTGTGGCACAGTTGGAGGAAGGAATGTCACCGACACGGAGGACCCCCTCCAGTGCCCCCGGCTCCTGACACCACCGGGGCCACCAAAACCAACCCCAATCTTAAGGTGACAACGTTGGAACAGGGAGAAGCCTTGTGGCACCGTGATTTTGAAGGATATTGGAGCATTTCCCCCCAAAACAGCTGATTCCTGGTTACTTCCATGAGGATTTCAGTGGAGGACAGGAAGAGCATGGCCTGTTTTGTAGAACACATCTGGAACATGATGTTCTGCAGGGACGCCTGAAGAAGGGCTCCTTGTCCTATTTCTGAGGGCCTGGAGTGACAGGACGAGGGGGAATGGGTTCAAACTGGCAGAGGAGAGGTTTACATGGGATATTGGGAAGAAATTCTTCCCTATGAGGGTGGGGAGGCCTTGGCACAGGTTGCCCAGAGAAGGTTTGGATGCCTCATCCCTGGAAGTGTTTAAAGCCGGGTTGGATAAAGCTCTGAGAAACCTGGGATAGTGGAAGGTGTCCCTGCTCATGGCAGGGAGTGGAATGGGATGAGTTTTAAGCCCCTTCCAACCCAAAGCATTCCATGATCCTTATGACTCACACTTCACGGGGAGAGTCCCCCCAGATTCTCCTCCTGGAATTGCAGCTCCTGCACGGCTGGATGAGGTCATCCTCATGAATCCAGAGGTCCCTCCTCTCTCCTCTCAGCCTCACCCCATCAGCACCACCCAGAGAGAGCTCAGGGAAGTTGGGATGCAGAGGGAGAATCATCTCCTCGGACAGCAGCAAATCTTAATCCTTCCTGCAGTGAAAGGACTCGATCTGAACGACCAACAGGATTTTCTCCCTTCCAAGCCCCCACCTGCCGGGAGCATTCCCACAGGAGATGAGCAGGGCAGCAATGGGCAGGAACAAACTGACGGTGTGGACAGCCTTGGATAAACTCCCAGAAACTCAAGAGTGACGCACTGTGGTCCTTTCCAGCCTCACACGGTCTGGGATTGACATTTATCCGGTTCATCGCTCCTTTCCTTTTCATGCTGCCTCATTTCCCCACCACTTCACTTGGTGACCACCACAGAGGAGTCCCAGGGACCATGGACCTGCTTTTCCACATCTCCACTCGGGCCCGTCTCCCATCCCTTTATCACAGCAGCGCCATCAGTGCGGCAATTTGGGATTTCAACAGCCGGGAACGCCAGTCCTGCCTCACCTTCCCCACCCACAGCCGGGCTGAACTCCCCAAATCCCCTCGGGTGAGCCCTTGGATCCTCCTTTCCAAGGGAAGGACAAAACCTGGTAGAACTGCGGGTGGAATTCGTGTCTTCCACCGGTACAAGTCACAGGTTGAGCCCTACAGAGGTCCCCAGAGAACATTCCAGAGTTTGTCCGTCCCTCTCTCCGTCTGTCCGGCTCCTCCCTGGGCTGCTCCCACAGTGGGATCTGGGCTGGGAATTGTCCGAGCTCCTTATCCAGCGGTTAATTACGAGCGCCTCCTGTCCATCTCCTTATCCAGCGGTTAATTACGAGCACCTCCAGCGGAGCTCTTCCCATCAGCTCATTCCAAACGCCTCCAGCTGGACCGGGAATGGGGGGGGTGAGTCAGGAGGGAACATTCCAGCAGCTCAGCAGCTGCGCTGCCACGGGATGGTGCTCTGAGACCGTGCAACGGTTTGGGTGTGAAGGGACGTTAGAGATGATCTCATTCCACCCATTCCATGGGCAGGGACACCTTCCACTATTCCCAGGTCGCTCCAAGGCCTGGCCTTGGACACTTCCAGGGATGGGGCAGCCACAGCTTCTCTGGGCACTACAAGGGACCTCCTGTGACATTGTCGGGGCAAATTTTGCATTAAGTGACTGATTTGTCATTTGTTTTCGGCTCCAATCACCCTGGGGTGAGCTGGACCTGTGGCACTCCCAGCACAGCTCCTGACATTCCCTCTCTCCCTGGGCTGGGATGGCTTCCCCAGGCAGCATTTTGGATTTAACCCCCTTGGTGCATCCGTCTGCCAATCCAGACAGTCCTTCACAGAGGCTCTCTGAGAGCCTCTCTAATTTCTCATCCTCTGTGTTTTTTAGTGAGGAATAATAAGAAACGTCATTGAAGGAGCAGACGAGTGGCTCAGACTCATTGAAATGCAAATCCCGGGGATTTTTGCTGCAGTGCTTTTGTTCCAGAAGCGGTGGAGCTCGGCAGAGTTGGGTGAACGGGGAGGGCGATGTGGGGAGCGGGGTGAGCTGAGGACTCGAGACATCCCCTGGGTGAACACACCGTACCTGGGAGCTCCTAAAGCTGGGGGGAGATGGAGGTGTGGGGGAAAAACCACACAGAGGTGCTGGAAAGGTCCTTTGTTCGTGTTGCTGATGTGGGTTTGGCACTGGTGAGGTCACAACTCCATCCCGTGTCTGCCTGGGGCTCCCTCCTGCTCCCCGAATCCATTGGCCACACGATGGAGCTCAAGGAATTCCCGGAGTGCAGCTTCCAAATTCCAAATTCAGGGGGAATTTAATTGGGGTTTAGTGGTGGATGGGGTCGTTCCCATCTGTTTGTGGAGGGCTCCATGACCTGCTCTGCCCTGGCGATTCCGGTGCCTGGTATTTAATGGAATAAATCCATTTTGTCATCCCAGAGCTGCCTCAGCTCTTTCCTGGGTGGTTTTAAGACCCACCATGGGGAGCTGGGTGGTTGTTACCAGGTCGGGTGGGAGCAGAGCTCATCTTTCCACGATTGATGTAAAATGGGGATTTTCAGCTCCGAGTCGAGTAAAAAAAGGATGAAGGGAAAAAACCCCCAAATTAGAAAGGAAATATTTCAATGGAGCACAGGTTTTATTGTGGATGTTGGGGATGTGCCAGAGAGAATAAAGTGATGGAGACTACGGAGCAAACACTCTCTGATTTCCAGCTGATGCATCACAGGTGGATATTTTTATATATAAGGACTTTTTATTATTATATTTAAGGAGTAAATTGAGAGAGAATTGCTGGACACAAGAGACCCCCTTAACTTGAAAATCAAGTTCTGTTTTTCACCATTTTCCATTTTTTTGGTCTTGTTTCCATTAGTTGCATATTGAATTAAAATCCCAGAATCCCTAAGGTTGGAAAAGCCTTCCAAGATCATCGAGCCCAACCTGTGACCGACCCCCACCTTGTCCCCACCCCAGAGCACTGTCATGTCCAGGCCCTCCTTGGACACCTCCATGGGTGGGGACTCCAAACCTCCCTGGGCAGAAAAACCCAATTTCTTTACAAATTTTCCTCTGGAACCAAGTTGGAAACAGAAAGAAAAGTTTATTTTCAGCAGTATTAGCACGGGGAGCCCTTTGGTGGCACTGAGGCCGCTTTGCTGCGATGTCATCCACGTGAGTGGCCAAAAACTCACATCTCCTTTACACAGCCACGGAAATCTCCTCGTGCCACGGAGATCTGAGCCCAGTGGAGAGAAGAGAAGAAGATAACGAAGCTACGAGACCCCAAAATCTGATACAGAGAATACGCGGAGAGGATTAAATAGGGGCTGGGTCCTACGGGCTCCAGATGGTTCCTACAGGTTCTAGATGGTTCCTACAGGTTCTAGACGGTTTCTACAGGCTCCAGATGGTTCCTACAGGCACCAGGTGGTTCCTACACGCTCCAGATGGTTCCTACAGGCGCCCAGGAGTGGTTTCAGCAGGAGAAGAGTGGTGGTCCTGGAAGCTGCCCCTCAGCGGGGGATGTTTTCCTGCTCTTCACCCCCTGCTTGTCCCATGGGGCCCCCGGTGAGTTTTTACTGCCCACACTTGTACTGGTAACTGTTGGACCACTGGTAGGAGTAGGGGCAGGAGCTGTCCTGGCACACGGCGGCCGGAGGGCACACCTGGGCACACCTCCTGGCCACGGCCTGCCCGCAGCGGGGCACGCACAGCTCCCTGCCCTGCACCAGGGGCTGAGGGAGCGCCATGGGGCAGGGCTCCACGCACCTGCTGGAGCTGCAGGACGCGGAGGAGGAGTGGTGGTGGTGCCCTTCCACCACGTGGGTCTCCACGCAGCCCGGCCGGCAGGGCCCGGGGCACCGGGGGCTGGCCAGGGTTTTCCTCACGGTGCAGACCTTGGTGCCCGCGGGGGCGCAGGGGGAGCAGGACCCGCACGTCACCACCCCGGGGCTGTGGCACTGCTGGGTGCAAACGGGCACGGAGCACTTCATCCCGCCGGGAATGTAGCACTGCTGCTTGTACTGGTACCCGTAGTAGGACATGGCTCCGGAGGGTCCTGGAAAACAAAACGGGGGAGGGAGGTGAAGGAATTCCCTGCTGGGTTCTGGCTCTCAGCACTCAGCTCTTCATCCAAACTTGCATTTCCCTAAGGAATTCTTCCACAGCTCTGGCTGTTGAGTGGAGCAGGGAGCTGTAATCCCTGGAAAAGGGGGAGTTTCAGGCATAGCTGTGACAGGACCTGGCTCTGGGATTATTCCTAAGGTTCCCAGTTCTTTACAGCAAGGAATCTCATGTGTTTCCTTTCCAGGTGCCTCACCGGACACTGGAATTTCTTTCTGCTGGCAGCAGGAAAAGCAGAGGAAAGAATTGCCCTTGTACCGTGCAGTTTGTTGGGAGTTGCTGTTGCGGATGGACAGGACCCCTCCTCTCATCCCAACTCCCATGGCAGGGACACCTTCCACTATCCCAGGTTGCTCCAAGCCCCATCCAGCCTGGCCTTGGACACTTCCAGGGTTGGGGAATCCATGGAATAACCTGCACCACCCTCACAGGGAACAATTTCTTCCCAATATCCAACCTAAATTTCCCCTCTGTCATTTTCAACCCATTCCCCCTTGTCCTGTCCCTGCAGTTCCTGAGGAAAAGTCCCTCTCCAGCTTCCCTGGAGCCCCTCCAGGTCCTGGAAGTTGCTCTGAAGTCTCCACACAACCTTCTTCTCTCCTCCAGGCTGAACATTCCCAACAATCCCAGCCTGTCAAAGACTGATCCAAACCTGGATAATAATTACCTCAACTACTGAAATAAGTGGCCTCTAATAAAGGAGAAATCTAGAATTCAGTATTAACAAAGCAAATAAAAGATATGGATCAAAGAAGAAGATGAAGAAACATCACATCCCAAATTGGGCGAGGTTCTGTAAATCTCAGGCTCGACTTTAAACCCCTTTATCTGTCTCTGCCTTTAAAAAAAACCAGCAACAAGCCATAATCCCAAGGAAGAACCTTTAAAAGCAACAACCCTCTTAATTCCCAGTGTCAGGGTGTTTCTGCAGGATCCGAGATCCAGTTCCAAGTCCCAACAAAATGGTGTTTTCCCAGCTAGAAGTAGAAATAGGGAAATAACTTACCGAGCTCACGGCAGAGAGTGAGGACTGGATGGAAAGCTTGGAAATGGGGGTTTTTATATGGAGTTTTTATAGCCCTTCAGACTTCATGGAAAACCTGAGGCACTGAGTATCAAATCCTACTTAACCACAGGAGCGAATTTGTTCATATGCAACTTTTTCACTGGCTGTAATTATTTTACTCACTTGGGCTCGTTAAGACATTGTTATCCCCAAATGCCGTGAAAAACACCTCACACCCTGGGGGTTCTTTCCATTTTAAAGCTTTATGGGGAGAAGGAAAAGCCGCCTTTTATTCCATTGACCTCATTAGGTGCCTAAAGAAACTCATCCCTCTCCTCCTAAAGCTCCTTTTGGCAGATGGACAATCAGGAAGCAGAGTGCGGGGAAGTGGGAATTGATCATCCTCACTCCATTTTTCCTGCAGATGGACAGCAGGGACATTGAGGAATGTGGCTTTCAAAGCAGGATTGGGAGAGATGTACCCAAAGTTGACACTGAGCTGCTCCTTGTGTGGCCGATCCCGTGCCCCTCAAACTTTACAGGAGTCATTCCCTCATTTTATGAGGCTTTGCGTTTGGTTGGATTTTATGGCTGGAATCGAGGCCAGGGGAAGGTGTGAAGGAAAGGCACCAATCCAGGCTTTTGGTGGGTGGAAGGACTTGGCAGGGGCTGCCCAGGGATGTCTGGAATCCCCATCCCTGGAGGTGTCCAGGGAAGGGCCGGATGTTGTTCTGGGTGACCAGGTGGGGATCAGGCACAGGTTGGACTCGGTGGTCTCGGAATTTGTCCTATGACAAACTGAATCCTCTTTGGAAAGTGGCAGAGCTGACTTGCAAGGAATCATGGCTTTTCCAAGGATTTAAAGCTGTGGGGTCAGTGCTTTGTCCAGGTTCCTGTGGTCCTACACTCTGGTTTTGATTAACAACTGTTGGTGATGTCTGGTTGGGTTCCTCTGGCGAGAAAAGCGATGTTCCCAGTTGGACTAGATTATCATGGAAACATGGAATGGTTTGGATTAGAAGGGACCTTAAAGATCACCCAGTCCCACCCCCTCCCATGGGCAGGGACACCTCCCACTATCCCAGGTTGCTCCAAGCCCTGTCCAACTTGGCCTTGGGCACTTCCAGGGATGGGGCATCCATGGAATAACCTGTGCCAGGGCCTCACCCCCCTCCCAGGCAACAATTCCTTCCCAACATCCCATCTAAACCTCCTCTCCTCCAGTCTGAACCCATTCCTCGTTATCCTGTCACCCCCTGCCCTTGCCAAATGTTTCACCCCAGCGATAAAAAAACAGGGAATTCTTTCCTAACGACCCCATTGTCCCTCCCTAGGATCATCCCAGCAGCTCTGGGATCATCCCAGCAGCTCTGGTTTGCACCCAGAGCCCGGCTCTGTGTCTTGTGCTTGGCCCTCGGAAGGGAACCCGCTCCCGACGCGTGATGTCATTAGGGTAATTAGCAGCCTTTGATGTGTTGAGACGCAGCCCTGAAATTGGCTCTGCTCTGGCGTTGCTCGTAATGAGGCTGAGCCGGGACAGCCTCGCTCATGTCAAACATTAATGAGCATTTGTGAGGGGTTTAAGAGGTCCTGTTATGAGGGTGTTGTTTTGTGTCCTGTCCGTGCTACTCCTGCTTTATGGGCAGGTAAACAGCGGGGTGAGGCGGCTCAGCACCCGAGGAGTGTCTTCATTAATCAGTGCAGTGTTTTAATTTGTCACTAAAATGTCTTCATTTATCAATAAAATGTCTTCATTTATCAATAAAATGTCTTTGTTTATCAGTGGAGCAAAGCTGAGCTTTGGGGTGAGAGCAGGCTCTGATTAAAGTCTTTTTCCCCTCTTTCCAGCTCAGAGCATCCCTTTAAAAAAAAGCCTGGCTGGATGTGGTGGCTTAGCTCTGATTTTATGTAAATAGTAAATATACTACATATTTATATTTTGGAAAGGGGAATAGAGTTATCATGGAATCATGGAATGGTTTAGGTTGGTAAAACCTTAAAGAACATCTCATTCCACCCCCTGCCATGGGCTCGTGGGAGGTGGAATTGCCTCTCCAAATTCCTGACAGGAGTTTGTAGCTCTGCTCCCACAGGACAAGAGGGAATGGCCTCACACTGTGCCAGGGAAGGGTCAGGTTGGACATCAGGAGGAATTTCCTCCCGGAAAAGGGGGTCAGGCCTTGGCAGGGGCTGCCCAGGGAGGTTTGGAGTTACCCTGGAGGTGTCCAAGAAAAGGCTGGACATTGGTCTGAGTGAGCAGGTGGGGATTGGGCACAGTTTGCACTTGATGATCCTGGAGGTCTTTTCCAACCTCAGTGATCCTGGGATCTGTTTTTGGTGTTTCATTGGTCTCAGGGCTGGATTGGATCCCTGGTTCCTGCTTTTTTGACCAGTTCACCCACATGTATCTCCCTCCTGTGCTGAGCTCTCGCTTGATCCTTCCAGGTTTTATCTTTGCAAAGGTGGTGATTTTTGTGTTCTGCGTCTTTCCTTTTCAAGGTGCTGGAATCTGATCCTTCAGCCTGTTTAAACTGGTCATTTGAGCTGACACTGCTCTGTTGTGCTCCTCACTGAGGTGCTGGGTTTCGGCCACGTTTCAGCAGTTGATTCATCACTTTTATTTCCTGGTTGTCTCCGAGGTGTGAAAACTCCTGTTAACAACGATACAATGACAACATCGGGGGTGCAGGGCACTAATGAGCTTTTATGATGTGCTTTGGAAACGCTTCCAGAAAGCCTTGACACGGCTCTTGTCAGGGTTAATGTTCGTGTTCACAGAATTCCACCCTGTGGAACTCCGAGCAGAGGGAACGAATCCCAGCAGTCTGGATTCCTCCCACATCGGAGTAAACATCTTGAATTTAGTTACTAATAAATCTCTAAAATAAAATTTAACATTTAGTTTTATCTTCAGCTGGCTAAAGCCAGTAATTAGGTATTTAATTCCAATGTTTTTTGACTCTGGGGATAAATTGGTGTCCAGTCTAAGCTGAGCTGATGGCGGATGTTGCAATTCCCATGGTTATCTTCCATTATTGGTTATGGATGTCGCATCCCTGGAAGTGTCCAAGGCCAGGTTGGACAGGGCTTGGAGCAACCTGGGCTGGTGGAAGGTGTCCCTGCCCAGGCAGGGGTGGAATGGGATGGTCTTGGAAGTCCCTTCCAACCCAAGGGCGAAGGCTTTGAGGTGAGGTTTAATAAAACAGAGCAGAAATAGGAAAATATCTTTGTTTTTAAACCAAAAGGGAACCAGATTGGACCAGCTGCTGCTGGTGGGAGGGTCTGTACAGCTCACGCCGGTGCCATCCTTGGCATCTGTCGGTGACTCCACTCCTGGGTGTCCCAGAGCCTCCGCCTCAGGCTTAACAGGATGATAACCCCAACCAGCCGCTGGGATTCGTCAGCAGTCGGGATTCCAAGGGGCATCTCCCACTTGTTGTTCTGACCTTGCCGCGTGAGTTGTTGGTTGGGTGCCCTTTGACTGGAGAAGCGACTCGGTGGCAAAAATGCCTGACGAGGTCTTGCCTCAGTCACACCCCATTTATGGCCTTTTTGCCATTCCCCAAATCCAGTCATGATTTACAGCCTCGAAAATATGGGGCATTTAATGTGATAGAAAATGTGGTCTTGTCTTTCTTTCTATTTTATTGTTAAAACGCATTCAAGAATCATGTGCTCAGTGTCGGGTTGGAAGAGCTGTCCTGACTTATTTAGGTCCAGATCTCTAAAAAATTCAGAGGTTTTGCAGTGTGCCAGAGCTCTGACCAGACTTTTTTAGTCTAATTTCATCAAAGATTTCATCAAAGAACCCAGAACACGGATTATCCCTCTTTCATCAAAAATTTCTTCCGAGAATGCAGAACTCCAGTTATCGCTCACTTTTTCAGCTCTTCGTGAGCTGAGTCAAGGATATTTTCATCCAGTAAAGTTGCTGGTTCCCCCTGCCCAGAATGAGTCCATTCATTGAGGATGTCAGGAATGAACCTTATAAACATTTGGCTTTTTGAAATGCAGAGACAAAGAATCCCCTCTCTATAAAGTTGGGAAATTGCAGAGTGGGGAAGGCAGTAAAGGACAGGTCATGCGGGGTGGAAGGACAAGCCAGTAATTACCAAGAGTGATTTATCTAAAACAATTGACATCCATTAACGAAGTCGGATCTTGAAAGAAGCGTGGTCAGCAATTGATTAGGAAGTTCTGCACGTGGGTGATTCACGTGCTGGGCACTCTGAGGGCAGATATAAAAGTGCTCGACCTCGGGTCTCGCACGATCATTTCTCTTGTCTCACTTCTCTTGTGCTGTAGGTAAGTGAGTTCCTGAATGCTCAAATTCCTTAATTCCTCTTCTAACAAAGACTTTGAGTGTAGTTTTGGGGTCAATCTGACATTTTCTTGATGGAAACAACAGGGCATGGCCCTTGGTGCTCTGGTCTGGTTGAGAAGGTGGTGGTTGATCAGAGGTTGGGCTTGGTGATCTTGAAGGGCTTTTCCAACCTCAGTGACTCTGGGATTCTGTAAATGAATCCATTTGTGACTGTTCAGCCATTGGTAAATGCAGATCTGGGTGAGATCTAACTAATATTCCATGAAAACTCTCTCTACTTGTGTTCAGTACAAGATTTAGAGATGTCTTTTAGGCACTGAGCTATGAAAATTCTGCCTTTCCCTCGAGCCTCTCCGTAGCCTTTTATTCTCATGTTTGATTGTGAAACTGATACAAATTTTTATTTTATTTTTTCTGCCATTCCCTTGCCCTCCAGATCCCCATCCCCGAGCCATGGTTCACTCCCTGAGCCCCTGCACCGACGGCAGCGCCTCCCCCTGCGGGGTGGCCATGCCCCAGCCCATCGCCGACTCCTGCAACGAGCCCTGTGTCCGGCAGTGCCCCGACTCCAAGGTGGTCATTTACCCCCCACCCGTGGTCGTCACCTTCCCCGGGCCCATCCTCAGCACCTTCCCCCAGCAGAGCGTCGTGGGATCTGTGGGAACCCCTGAAGTTGGAGCAGGTGTCGGAGCTGGTGTCGGAGCTGGTGTCGGAGCCGGTGTTGGAACTGGTTTTGGTGGTGCCCGAATCCCCGGCGCTTCCCAAGTTTATGGCGGGGCCAGGTGGTGCCGGGGGTACCCGGCTGGGAGCTGCGGACCCTGCTAAATCCAGGGAGTGGCTGCTGGAAGAGGGTGACTGGCAGGACGTGGATCCACGGCCGAGCTCCAGGGCACAGCATTTAGGGAGAGTTGAGTATTTGGGGCGGCATTAAAAGCATCTGTAGATGTTTGAACGCCTCAAAAATCCATTTGCATCCTTTTCCTGCACTTCCTGATTTTCTAAAGCTTTCCTATCTTTTCAAGTTCTCTGTTCTCAGTTCTATGGACTATGTTCCTGATTCCTTGGGGGTTTGTAGGGATCTTTGTGTCTTCCCACTGACAGCTGGTTTAGATTAGATTTTAGGAAGAAATCAGGAAGGCCCTGGCACAGGTTGCCCAGAGAAGCTGTGGCTGCCCCATCCCTGGAAGTGCCCAAGGCCAGGTTGGACGTGGCTTGGAGCAACCTGGGATAGTGGAAGGTGTCCCTGCCCATGGCAGGGTGTGGAACGGGATGAGCTTTAAAATCCGCCCCAACTCAAACCGTTCTCTGCTTCTGTGACCGTGACGAGATCCGCGTTAGATCCATTTTTAAGCTCTTTGCGTGATTCCTGACGGACAAAAAGGTTCTGGAAGGCCCCAGTCCTCGCTCTGCTGCTGTGCTGTGTGACCAGGGCTGGGTGTCACCGCAGGAGAAGCGACACCAGACATTACCTGAGTCATCCCGGATCAAACCGCGGCTTGTGGGCAATTTGTAACCCGTGCTCCGTAATCCTGCTCTGTCTCACCTCCTCCTCCTCATTAAACAAGACATTGCACCAGGTTATTGGCGTGTGGGTGCCTCTGTGTGTGTTCCCTCTGCTGCTCCTGGGCCGGGTGCCCTTGTCCTGCTGCACCAACCTGATCCTGTTGTCAGGATAATGCTATTCCTGAGGGATTTGGAGAAGGTCTGTGGGTGCATCTCCTTTGCACAGCAACCCCTGCCCCTTCCTTTCTCTGGACACGCTCCAGCCCCTCAACGTCCCTCTTGTCATGAGGTTCAACAGCACAACCTGGCCATGATGGCGATGTTCCCTCATGGAATTGGGGATTTCTTCAGGAATATGTTGATAATAAACCTTTCCCTTGCTGTGTTTGAAATGTTAGGTAGTGTGCTAGTAACAGCACCAGTGTAATTAAGGATTGCCAGGTGACGTGGGAATGTGGGATTATTCCCGAGTAGTCACTCTTTGGGGAATTATTATCCTTATGTGGAAGGAAAACAAAGTTGCCCAGGCGTTGTAATAGGGTGTAATTGGGTGGTGGTGAGCTCTGGAGCAGGTGATTAAAGCAGATTCTCCCCAACCACATAAACCCTTCCCTACAAAAGAGAAATCCCCCAAACCTCAAAAGCCAGGGACCTTTATTGTTGTGCTAATGGAGTATTTGGGAATGAGCCGCTCTTTATTGAGGCCTCTCAAATTGCCCTTCTGTGGGCTGAGATCTGCAGGTACCACAAACAGCAAAATCGGTGAGATGAGGAAATTCTGCCGGTGGGTTTTGATGGGACTGTTTGTGGTGCATAATATTTATGACACAATTTTATGCATTTTGACATAAAAGCTGCTCGTGTGAAATGTCTTTTCAGAGGGCTAAAGCTATAAAGTATCTTACTAAGGAGATTTAAAGTCTAATGTTTCTTAGGTTCATTATTGAACTTGATTATTAGAGTTAACAATATTTATGGGTTAACAATATCCATCTAAATATGGTGAATTTTAAAATTCTTGTTTCCCTTGTTGCTTCCAACAAGGCCATTTTTTCCCTGTATCATGTCCCACTTTCCATTCTCCTGAAGTATTGCAATCTTTAATAGATAGTTAGAAAAATTAGTCCAGTTTGGGCAGTAATCAGGGGCTCAGTTTCTCGTTTGGGACAGGTTTAGTCTTTAAGAAAGCTCCTCAGCCTTGCAGGGAATCTTCGTGCTGGAGGCAGCTCCTGCGGCATCACCCGTGTGGTTTGTTCCCAAGGGAACATTTAAAGGGATAATTTCCCACATGGGTGCAGTGAATTCATCCTGCTGCAGCCTGGCAGCCGGGAGTGGGGATGGAATTACAGGAGTTGGTTTCTGTTAACCAAATGAGGCAGCTGTCGTCTGTTATGGTAATACCGCAGTCAGCCCCGAGTTCCTCCCATCATCCAACATTTCCTAAGCCTCAGGACATGAAAGAATTCCAAGTTTAGTATTGGAAAGGGTCCTACAAGGAAGCTGGGGAGGAACTGATGGTCAGGAACTGCAGGGAAAGGACAAGGGGGAATGGGTTCAACTGAAGGAGGGGAAATTTAGGTTGGATTTTGGGAAGAAATTCTTCCTGGTGAGGGTGGTGAAGCCCTGGCACAAGTTATTCCATGGATTCCCCATCCCCGGAAGTGTCCAAGGCCAGGTTGGAGCAACCTGGACTAGTGGAAGGTGTCCCTGCCCATGGCAGGGGGTGGAATGGGATGATCTTTAGGGTCCCTTCCCACCATTCCATAATTCCATGACATAAACCAAGGAAAGCACTCTCCACCCCACCCGAACAGGTGTAGGAGAAACTCAGATCTTCCCGACATATCAGGACAGATCCATGGGAAATGAGCACTGGTGTTATCGACTGATGCCTGGGGGGCCCTGGGAGGGGTCTGGGCTGCAATTCCATGACGATCTGGCACTTCCTGAATTCCTCCAGTGTGCTGGAACGAACAGGTAAGGAAATGTCCCATCCCTGTTGGGTGACTCCTGTGACAGGAGCATCTGAGGTGAGGAATTTTGCTCCCTGTGTGCATTCCGGTGTTTCCAGAAGGTTGACCTGCAGCAGAGGAGGAGATCCTGGAGGTGCCCTGGATCCCCGGAGCAGTGGGAGGGCTCAGCTCGCCCAGCTGGGAGGCACCGGGGCACCCCCAGAGCTGCGACACCTTCAAAGCAGGAACGGGAAGTGAGGTGGGAGCCGGGCGGCTCCAGGTCAGCGTTGTGGAGCGAGGTGAAGGCAGATGACAGGGCTGGGGCTGGCAGAAATCACCACCTGTGGCTCCCGTTCCCAAGGGGAAGTGGGGGCGCCTCAGGAATGAACCGAGGGGGAAGTCGGAAGGGAAGGAGCATCACAAATGATGCCATGGTGGCAAACAGGGATGGGAATGAAGGTGAAATTTGGGCCAAAGGACCCTAGAGAGGGCTGAGAATTCCACCCAAATCTTCAGCTTCCCGGGTTTTATTCCATCTCTCCTCCTGTGCATTACTCTCCAAGCCCTTCCACACTCTCCATGCAGGTGGAAAAGCCTTTGTGTGCCAGAGGCATCCAAGGGAGATCAGCTGAATTTATGGTGTTGGGAGACTCCACCATTTCTTAATGTTCTCCCTGGGGAACCCAGCCCATTTTGCTGCTGACGGCAGGAGGGTTGCAAAACATCTCTTAAGAGCTTTGGCACTTTCAAAGGGCTGCTCTGATTTACTGTGGCCATGCCCTGCTTGGGTGGAGGTTCCTCTCCTGACCCCCTTCCTGGGCCATCCTGATCTGGGGCTGTCCTGCTCAAATGAGGGCACCAAGGAATCAGACCGAGCTCTTGGCTGGGACTGCTCCTTCCCAGACGAGGAGATGGAGCTGTGCAGCTCAGCTCTGCTACCTAGAACTCGTTCCAGGCCAAAGAGTTCGGGGGTAATCAATGACATGGTGGAAAGAAATGGACGTTGGACTGGAGGAACTGCATTTCTGCTGACCGGCCCTGGTTTTCTGCCCATGAAAACGCTTCTCCAACCCCCTCTCACGGTTATTTTCTTGACCTTTTCCTCCGCTTTGCTCTGCCAGATGAGAAATGCAGAAATGTTTCTATGGAAGGCCACCGTGGCAAGAGGAGAGCTGGCCATGGCTATCTCTGGAAAATCAGCCCAGAGGTGGCCCCTCCAAGTCACTTCTGCAACAACATTTGTGACTCCTGGTGGTGTCTTTGATGTGGAGCTGGGCTCGCAGGGGATCCAGGCGGCTCTGTCTGGGCTCTGCTTGCTGAACCACCTCGTTCTGCGGCGGATTATCATCTTTAGTATTCTAAACCTGAACTGTCTTTAGTATTCTAAATCTGAATCAGGACTCCTCAGCCTCCTGAGGGGACACGGCAGGGGCTGGCAGGAACTCCCTGAAGAACCGGCTGCTCCGTTTGCAAAGGAGATGAACCCTGCAGCAGATGGCCATGGCTTGGTTGCCTTTGGTCTTTTCTCTCAGCTGTCTTTAACCTCGAGTGTCACCGGGCTCCTGCCTTGGACGACCACGAGGCTCTCCCTCAGTCTCTCGTTTTTGGGATTTATGGCCCAAACTCCAACCCCAGGAGTATCTTTGAGGGCACAGGCAATCAACCAATGCCCCTTTTTGGAAGAATATTTGGGTAAAGCCAAGGTCAAGGGTTAGTTAAGGTTTTTCTTGCTACTTGGAGAAATGAGTCAGGGCAGGAGCAATTGAGGTGGAGATGCGGTGACAGTCCCTAACATCTGGAGTCTAGACTGCCCTCTTATTGTAGGGCTCTTTAGGGTGGCTGGGGGTCCCTTTAAAGTGCTGGATGAGCCCAGACAAAAGCAGAGCAGACATTTGATGCTACCAAGCAGAGTCATTTTAATGAAAATGAGAAGCAGTGAGGAACAGAAAGAAGAAATTTGAAGAGATACAAAAGGGGCTTCAACAAGCAGAGCGAACCCGATGGCAGGCAATGCTCTTCCTGCCGGAAATGGTGGAGTTTGTCGGTACAAACACGTTTTCTTCATCATGTTCACTGTCAGGTGAGGCACAGCAGGGACAGAGGACAGGAGCTCCTCTGCTCAATGTCATCTCTGGAGAAGGTGAGAGCCCAGCAAAGTGGGTTTTGCAGAACTCCCCATCACTGTGGCAATGCAATGTGGCTGTGAATCCACTTAGAAAGCACTTTCCTCACACCCAAAAGTCTCATTCCACTCCACCATCGTGCTGTGAAGTTCAAGTTGCCCCTTCAGAGCAACAGATGGAGAGACAAGAGATACTACAGAGGGTTACATGTGGAGTAGTCTTACACAGCCTGGCACCCACACGTCCCCCCAGAGTCAGAGGTGTGAGCGCTCGGCCTTTCTCAGCACCAGAACCTAAGCCGTGAATCCGTGTCCTGTATTTCATCCCGTGGCTGCTATTCCTGCTGGGAATAGCTCAGTAGAACCTGCCTCCAAACCGAGAGGAGAAGGGGTACCTGTACCCAAATCCGTACAGATCCCCATAGTAACCCCCGTAGCCCAGGAAGCCCCTGTTCCCATAGAGGTTCCCAAAGCTCCTGTAGCCATAGGGGCCATATTGGAACTGGTCCCGGTAGAAGCCGAAGGGGATCCCGAAGCGGAAGCCGTTGAGGCCCCCGAAGCTGTAGAAGTCGTCGTAGCCGAGCTGGGAGTAGCACCCGTCGTCAGAGAAGTCCCTGTAGAAAGTCATCCTTTGTTGATTTGGTGAGCCTGGAACACACACCCAGAAACAAAATTTATGGGCTGCTGACGGCAGAGCAAAGGCTCCAGCTCAGTCCCTCCTGTGCATCGGTTTCAGCCTCTTAATTAGCTTGTTTATTTTTCTAATCTCCTGAATCCCGAAACAACTTTGCTGGTTTTTTCCCCAGTCAACTTTTGGAAGCTGCTGACTCAACGTAGTTGAGCTGAGAGCTGAGCTTTCCCTCCCCAGTAATCAGAGGAATTTAATAAGTAAAAGAAAAATATAACAAATACAATTCGGAACTGAAAATGACTTTTTGACTGCAAAGTTGTGGTAGCAAACTTCTGATTTTCAGTGCTTTAAAGCCTAATATTAAATAAGCACAGGAAAGGAGAGCAAAAAGCTTTGAGTGAAGGAATCCCTTGAGATTGCAGGGAATTTTGTGTTTGGAATAAGCTCCAAAATGACAAGAAATTGCTGGAAAAAAATCTGCTGGAAGTTGCTGCAGAAAGTCTGTACGTGTACATAGACACAAGTTATATATGTGACATATTTATGGATACAGCAGTATCTTTTATATAAATATATGTTATATAGATTTATATATATTTTTATATATATTATATATTTATACACAAATATTTAGACAAACAAACCCGAGAGCAGAGTCAGTATTGACTTACCTGGTTCACCGAGGGGGGAAGTCGAGAGGAGTGAATACAATTTCGGAGCCAGGGTCCGTTTTTATACCTTCCCAAAGTTGGGAATTACCCAGCGTATCTCATCAGACTCTTTATTCCTCCAACTGACGTCAATGGGGCCAACGATTTTCATATTTTCCCAGTTCGGCGTCGCGGAACCGACGTAACCGCTTTAGAATTTCTTTAATCTTAAAACAAGAAGAAATGGGCTCAGCACATTTCTAGGAAAATTACACGGAATTCCTTGCAGCCGGATGGCTGGGAATAATTTGGGGAGATATTTAGACCATTAGGGGTTGCGCAATGGCCTCGTAGGTGCTCCGTTGGCTTGGCTTTGGTGCCTGTGGTGCCACACGCGGGGGACAAAGGGAAGAGGCTTTGGTGTGCCGAAGGTTAAAGAGCCTCTACTCAGCATCACCGTGACCTTGCCGTCCTTCCCAGTGATCCCGGCGGGGATGTCCCACCAGCAGCTCCGCTGGATTTTTATCTCAAGTTCTACAACAACAATTGGAAGGCGTTTTCCAACTGCTCTGTGGACGTTCCCCAAAATTCTTTCATATTTTAGCGTTTTTTTGGTAGTTTTTGACTTTCATGGGATAGTATCACCTTAATAGGGCTCAGAAAGAAGAGACCTTGATGAGTGACTGTATTATTAAATCTGGAGGTGTCTTTCGGTGACAAACTATTAATATTTAAATCCTGCAACACTTTGCAAATTGAAAACATTAATGAGTGTTTATGAAGTGCTTTGGTATTCAAAATTCTGAGGAAGCCTCAACATCCTGTTTGCTCATTATTATGCTTATTTTATATTCAAATTAATGCCAGAAATTAGGTGAAGGTCACACAAGGAGTTCTGCCCTAAACTCCAGCGTTCCTCACTATCGTAACTTCTACACGTGGTTGATTCTTTGTGGAAAAAATAACAACAGGGTTCTCTTAGTCTTTCATTTCGTGTTCTTTTAGTGCTAATCCTTAACATTTCTTTATCTCCAGATCAAGTTCAGACTTGAATTCTCCACTGTGCTCTGCTGAACTCGGGTCAAACCCTCCAGTGAATGACAATGCAAAAAATGCAGTTGGATTTTTGTTAAAAATCTTCTTCCTGCTCATGCAGCAGCATGACTTTGATTCAGGAGCACTTTGGAGGAACAGAATTAAGAATTATTTATGGTTCTGGTCCTATTTCCTGAAGTTACTGATGTTTAATGTAAAATACTTACATTTACATTTACACTTCCTTTAAATAAAGAGTCAGTGCCGTGGTGCATCAGAATTTCCAATGAGCAACAAATATTTTCAAACATGTGGGAAAGTTTTCCTTTTTTACTGAAAATTTCTCTTTCTCCAATGACTTTGAGAATTTAGAAATGGCTTTTTATATTAAATAAACTTCAGATTTGACAACGAAGGCAATAAAATGGTATCAGGAATGTTGTTGGCCCAGAAAACGTAAAGATGAAAGAAACCTGTAATATATGGGACATATGGGAGGCTGGGAACACACTAATAATCCCAAACAATGAGGAAAATTATATTAATTGAAGATATGACGTGTACAGGCAAATTTGTTTTCCAACCAATAAGGCTCCAAACCTTTTGAATCCCAGGGCGTCTGAGATAAGCCAGGAGGGCAAAGCTGGAGTATAAAAAGGGCTTGGAGCTCAAGGCTCCTCATCAGCTCTCCTGCCTTCTCCTCCCGGTGAACTCGGTAAGCTTCGCCTCTTTTCTTCCCCTGGATTAGGAATTTTCCTTCCAGAATTGCTGGTGGGGTTGTGGCTTCTCTGAAATGTCAGCTTTCTCTGTACCTTTTATCTGGGCTTGGTGGGTTCGAGTTTTAAAGCTGCAGGTGGAACTTTCCTGGTCCTGTTGGTGACTGGGTTCCCTGATAAGGGAATTTCAGGGCAGCAGAGGTGGAAAAGGGTTTCCCCACTCCGACCCTTGGTGGGTTCTTCCCTAAATCTTCTATTTTGCGTGGGATTTCGGGTCTGTGTGGCAGGACAGATGTTCTCATGTATGTCCACACTCCGTGGTTTCTTCCGTGGGTCAGCATTTTCAGATGCTGGAAATGGGTGGGAACCAATGAAACGGGACTTGGAGCAATGGACCCGGAAACTGAAGGGTGTTATCAAGGCAAACTTTTGGGAAGACTTTCCTGATGGATCTGGGAACGCAGAGCTCCATGAAAAGCAGATATCCTAAAAGAAATGCAGGGTTGTTAACTGCTAACCGTGTTCTCTCAGACAAACCCTGGGACAGCAGCAGGGAGGTTTCGGTTTGTAGCTGCTGATTCCATAGTCAGGGTTTCCACCAATCCCATGAATATAGAAATAGTTTAATATGAATTTATTAAATCTATATGAATGTAGAACATAAAATAATTTAAAGACAGTGGGTAAATGAGCAAATTATACAAATGGGGTGTAGTGAGGAGCCGAGGTCATAGTTTTGCTTCTGCCCTTGGTCTCATGGGACCGATGAAGAAGTTTTCGGGCTCTGAGGTTGTTGCTACTCCTTGGAGTACTCATCACTCTTCCTTTCCTCCCCGCTGCAGATTTACCTCCATCTCCCAAAGATGACTTTCATCCAAAGCCAGTGTGACGACGACTGCTACTCCCCCTGCAACTACGGGAGCCTCTACGGCTACCGGGGCTACGACTGCGGGAGCCCCTGCGGCTACCGGGGCTATGGGGGCCTCTACGGCTACCGCAGCCTCTACGGCTTCGGGGACCGCTACGGCTACGGCGGCTTGTACGGCTACCGGGGCATTTATGGCTCCGGGGACTGCTACGGCTCCGGGGGGCTCTATGGGGGCTATAGGGGCTTCTACGGCTCTGGGGACTGGTATGGATACCCCGGGTTCTACTCCGGCCGCTACGGGTACCCCTTCGGCTCCCGCTACGGCCAAAGGTTCGGCTACGGGGGCTGCTACAGCTGCTAAACCTCGCAGGAGCGACCGCAAAACCCAGCGTGGGCTTGGTGAGCGTGGATTGATGGAGGATGTGGCAGCAGCGATCCCTAGGGACAAGAGCCACCCCCGGAGTGCTCCGAGGGCTCTGCGCTGCTGTTGAAGGGCTGGTGACGATTCCTCTTCGTCCTCCTCGTGCTGCTGCGGCCCCAACTCTCCTCCCAACCCAAATCTTCTCAGTACTCCGAGCAAGCCGACCCCGGTGGTTTTGGCAACGTTGTACAAAACATTCACTCTGACTGGATGGTGTGGGCGGGGTCTAGTGTGACTTTGGGAATGTGGTCTTTCCATTCTGTATCCCTTTAAAATCATATCCGCCTTTCACTCCTATTAAAAATCTTTTCTGCATCAATTCAGCATTTCTGGGTTTATTTGTCACCTGCATTTCTCAAATAGCTTCAAATCTTGGGAATTCAAAATTCTGGCAAAGCATAAACATCCTGTTTGCTCATTATTACACTTATTTTAAATTCAAATTCATGCCAGAAATTGGGTGAAGGTCATACAAATATGTTGAAATCCTTAAGGACTTGCCTGTGGAGATTTGTCCTCCACGGGCTGGGAAATGTGGACTTGTGCAGCTGTAAAAATTTGAGTTGTGTCTCTGGTTTTGCAATCACCAATCCAGGATTTTGCTTGGTGTAAAATAAGTGAATAATTTAAAATCCTTCAGTGCGGCTGTTGGGCCAGTGGGGTGTGATTGGGTCATGATCCAGCACTGACTGAGATCTGATACTGGAGATGTCCAAGGTAACACTGGTGAGGTTGGACCTTGATCCCATGTCCAGCTCTGGGCTCTTGTGGAAACAGGGATCTGGAGGGGCTGGAGTGTGTCCAGAGATGGGAACAGGGCTGGAGCACCAGGAGAAGGGGCTGAAAAATCCTGAGGGAGCTGGGAGGGCTCAGCCTGGAGAAAAGGAGGCTCAGGCGGGACCTTCTGGCTCTCCACAACTCCCTGACAGGAGGGAACAGCCAGGTGGGATTTGGGATCTGGTCCCAGGGAACAAGGGACAGGACAAGAGGGAACAGCCTCAAGCTGTGCCAGGGGAGGGTCAGGTTGGACATGAGGAGGAATTTCTTCCTGGAAAGGGTGGTCAGGCCTTGGAAGGGGCTGCCATGGTGAGACTGAGCCCATTTCACTTGATTTTTTTATTTTTAGGACCATTTGCTTCATTTTCCCCCACTTTTCTCTCTATCTTTTAATCCCTGGATTTGCTGAATTATTGCAACTGCACCTGTACAAATGGATTTTATTCAGCTCAAATGGATTTTCTTCTGTTCTGTGTGGAAGATCAAGGCGGTGGTTCGAGTTTTCCAGGCCAGCACGAACACAAGTGAAGCCACCACTTCCTCCCTGACAATTTTCCCATTGATTTGAATACAGGTTTTTAGTTTTTTCTTACATTCTACTCTGTGGGCATGAAACTTGTCTGCTAAATTGGAATGTGACAGCAAATCGTGACTCTGGAACAAGAACATTTGATTTTGGTTTCCAGGAATAGGACAAAATTCTGCTCAGCTGAACATTTTTCTATATTCTCTATAGAAGTCTGAGCCTAATTGTTTTCTATTTTGAAGCATTATTATAAAGATCATTCCAGCCCTGTTTGATGAAGTTTTAACTCTACCCCATCCAAACCCAGCATGTTTAACCTTAAATCTGGCAATAGTTTCAAATTAGTAAAGGAAAGGGAGAAACTTTGGTATTTCTTGAATTTCTGAGGGGTTGAAGGGAAGAAAGGAGTAAATTTATGGGAAGCAGCTGCTCAGAATGTGGAAGGATATGAAGGTCTTTGAACCACAGAATTCCAGGATCATTGAGGTTGGAAAATCCTCCAGGATCATCTTGTCCAACCTCTGATGGATCAACATCATTCCACCCAGCCCAGAGCACTGAGTGCCATGTCCAGGAATTCCTTGGACACCTCCAGGGATGGGGACTCCAAACCTCTCTGGGCAGCCCCTGCCAAGGCCTGATCACCCTTTCCAGGAGGAAATTCCTCCTCATGTCCAACCTGACCTTCTCCTGCTGCTCCAGACCCTTCCCGAACCCCATTCCCTTCTCTGGGCACTCTCCAGCCCCTCAATGTCCCTCTTTCCATGAAGGTCCCAGAACTGGGCACGGATTTGAGGACAGGACGTCCCTTCAGAATTCCGCAGCTCCCAGAATATCCATGTAAACCAAGGACAGAGGCAAGAAAACAACTGGGTCTCCAGAGTTTTTTTGAAATGCAGAAAGAATTTAATAGAACGAGAAAAGGAGTTGGCACAGATACAGAAAGATTATAGTTTTGGGATTCTGGAAGCAGCTCCAGGAGATGAGTCACTGCTCTGCAGAACATTCCTTTTTGTTGAAGCCGTGTTGTTCATCCTCCATGTCCTTGTAAATCCAGATCAAAGGCGAGACAGCCGTAACGCTCCATTACACGGGGCTGCAGCACCTCGCTGGAAGGACTTATTGGAAATGCAGATGACACCAAATCTCATTTCACAGACGTCCTTCAGCCCCAGCACGGCAACTGTGAGAAGTTTCTCATGAATTGCAGATCGTCCCTCTCGTTGCTGAAGGGGCTGTGAGGGAGTTTAAACGCAGGGAATATCAGGAGAGCTGGGAAAGGCAGGAAGAGGGAGACAGAGAGAGCAACAAAACGAGAAATTCCAAGAGGTTTGAGAGCACAGCAAAGCCCCCATTTGCAGTAACTTCACCGCGGGGGCTCAGCACTCGCGCAAACATCAACTGCGGGCTCAGCCATTGGTCTTTGGTCGGTGGTGGTTCTGGACGCGGGGGTTTTTCCGTGGGATTAGCAGCGAGGGGAGCAGCAGCCGTAGGAGTAGGAGCAGCAGGAGGGGTAGTAGTAGCGGGTGGTGCGAGCCCTGTAGTTGCAGCAGCTGCCGTAGGAGCGGCGGACGCAGCGCAGGGTGCGGGTGGTGCAGGGGATGCAGCAGAGGTAGGTGCGGGTGTAGCTCCGGTAGCAGGGGGAGCAGCACAGGGTGTAGCAGGGGGAGTAGCAGCAGCAGGACATCTTGGAAGGGTGGAGGGATGGAGGCAAACCTGGGACGGGGCAGGAGGTAAAGGGTGAGCTCGGCCCGAAGGGAGCAGAGCGGTGGCGCGAATGAGGTGGGTCCGGGTGGAAATGTGGAGGGAATCCCTTGGGGTTGGGTGTGGTTTTAGTGCCATGGAATCCCAGAATCCCAGAATTCCGGAATCCCAGAGTCCCAGAATCCCACGATCACTGAGGTTGGAAAGACCCCCAAGGTCATCGAGTCCAACCTGTGCCCGATCCCCAGTTTGTCAGCCAGCCCACAGCACTCAGTGCCACGTCAAGGCGTTCCTTGGACGCCTCCAGGGATGTGACTCCAAACCACCTCCCTTCCAATGCCTGGCCACCCTTCCCGGGGAGAAATTCTTCCCGAAGAAGAAATTTGTGGGTGTTCGGTGTCCGAGCTCCCAGCACAGGCAGCTGAGGTAAATCCCAGCTCGGGGTAGGGAGGTGTAGGAGTCCCAATGTCTGACCTGAATCCCTCACAGCATTTTCCAGAGTTCTTAGAAGTGCTCATGCACAACACAAGGAGTTCATTAAGTCTCCAGCCTCCCTGTCTGGTTTGAATCTTGGCACATAAACTATTCCTTTTCCTGGGTAGCGCTGGCTTTGTTAGTGCCAGTTCTAGCAAGGACACTCTGCTGGGCAGCGAAAGTTTAAATCCTGTATTCCCGCAGGTCAGAGCCGCCCCAGGGACTCCAGAGGGACTGAAACAACCCATGTGACTTCTCCATATTTCCCAATTGCAACATCTTGCCACAAAAAGCCATTTCCTCCTTGCACAACGTGCAATTCTGCCCATGCCTGCAAATTCCAGGTGTCTCCAAGGAAAAACAGAAACACAAGACTTCTAACTGGGCTTCCCATCTTTCCAAAGACACCGGAATATTCACTCGTCCATGTCCCCCAGACTAAAAGCATCCAGGAGAAAATACCTGTTCAAAAAGGATTTACCACCAAGTTAAAGGATTCTCGGAGTGGGATCTGGACTTACCAAGTTCACTGGGAAGAGCAAACCAAGAGGAGCCGTGTGAGGAGCGTTGGGTTTGGGAGCATTTTTATATTCCTATTGTGGAAGTCGGAGCAGTTCTCCGTGCGCTCCTGTTAGTCACGGGACAAATTTGGGAAGTACATCAGCAGCCCAATTGCTATAATTGTTTTCCTCCACGTTTAGGACAATTTTGGAATTCCTGGGGTTGGGCGCTGTGATTACACCCGGGGAGACTCTTTCATCTTCAGACTTTCCAGGACAAAGAGATTTCTGGGAAAGCACCCGAAGGACAGCTGGGAATGGAACTGGAGGCTACACAGAACAGCTCTGGTCACAATTCCTGGTGAGCTGAGAGTCCGTGGATTGGTTCTTTACGTTGTGGCCCTACGAGGGAGGTGGACGCTGCACGTTTTGGGGTGACGTAAAACACCTGGGGAGGGGAGGAGAATTACCCCAAGTGCTCAGGGATTTCCGTCACAATTAATGACAGGCGTTCCATTGATTCTTTTACGTTCTCCTCCTGCCTATAATTTGTCCTCTGAGAGGTTCAGGCCAAGGTGCGGAATCAATTAAATCAGCGTCTGAGAAATGTGGTTAATTTTTATGGCGTGGGGGTTTTTTTGCCTTTTTTTTTCCCGGATGAAATTATTGGAAAAACTTGCTTGAGTCAGTGTCTTGCGATATTGTTCACGTGTATGATGTTTATGGGATTTATATATGGGATATTGGGCATGAGCTGGCAGTGTGAGCTCAGCCCAGAATGCATCCGTGTCCTGGGCTGCGTCGGAAGGAATGTGGACAGGATGGTGAGGAAGGGGAATCTCCCCCTCTGCTCTCTCGGGTGAGATCCCACTGGGAATATTGAGTCCAGTTCTGGTGGTCCCAACATAAGAAGGACGTGGAACTGTTGGAGCAAGTCCAGAGGAACCACAAAGTTGCTGAGGGGACTGGAGCCCCTTCCATATGGATATAGGATGGGAGAGTTGGGAATGTTCAGGCTGAAGAAGAGAAGGTTGTGTGGAGACCTCAGAGCCCCTTCCAGGATCTGAAGGGGCTGCAGGGAAGCTGGAGAGGAACTTTTCCTCAGGAAGTGGAGTGACAGGACAAGGGGGAATGGGGTAAAACTGACAGAGGGGAAATTTAGGTTGGATATATGGAAGAAATTATTCTCTGTGAGGGTGGGGAGGCCCTGGCACAGGTTATTCCATGGCTGCCCCATTCCTGGAAGTGTCCAAGGCCAGGCTGGATGGGGCTTGGAGCAACCCGGGATAGTTGAAGGTGTCCCTGCCCGTGGCAAGGGTTTGGAACCAGGAGATCTCAAAGTCCCTTCCAACCCAAACCATTCCATGATTCCATACACATAATAATGAGCCAAGGATCTTCTCTTTTGTCTTAAAAAACTTCTTAGGTCCTCCTCAGCTCTGGGGATGAAACCCAGATATCGGAATGGACAAGGGAATTTATAGGAGTTAAAATTATGATAATATTTTCCTGTGCAGCCTCTGCCTTTGATGGGCCGGAGAACACAAGGGGCTGCTGAGGGGTTGGACATTCCCCCTCAGACGGGATTTTCCTGAGGCGGGGAAGCAGGAATCACTCCCTGATCTGCTGTGGTGGCGTTTTCCAGCGAGGTGCAGCTGTACCTCTGTCACTCTGCCCCGAGTGATGTAAGGAATTAATTTAAATAAAGAAAAACCTTCCTTAGCCCGGGGGTTCCCTTCCCCGTTCTGTTTATGTTGCACGAGGCACCTTTCAAACCATCAGCACTTGAATAATCCAGACATTGCCAAAGTAACTTTTAATGACTGTTTTGGAGGAGCATTGATACCATGAATTCTGACAAGGCTCAGCACTTCCAGAATGTCTGTTATTATCCTCATTTGGTATGCAAATGAGGCTTGGCTCCCTGCAGTGAAGGTCAGACAAGGAGGTATTTGCTGAATTAAATAAAAGCCTCTGAATTTGTGCTGAGAAGCCACAGATGAGGTGGAAAATCAGCATCAATAAGATTTTCTGTAAAATATTATTATAATTTTGAATCCTATCCATTCCCTTGTCCATTCTGATATCTTGATTTCATCGCTAAAGCTGAGGAGGACCCCAAAAGTCTTTTAAGACAAAAGAATCAAGTTCCTTTTGCATTGTCAGGTTGGGATGAGCACGGATTAATCATCCCTGATGGAGAGGAAACCAATTAAATTAATTGAAGTTGTGACGTGGGCAAATAAATTTAATTTTGATGCTGTTTGCATTGGTCAGATCATTTCTGAGTGACCAAAGCACCTCCCAAAGAGCTGAGGGGCACTGAAATACCAAGAATTGTCCTGGGAAGTTCAACAAGTACAGGAGGTTTCAAAGTTGAGATTTTTCAAAGTTCCTTCCCTGCTCTAAATTAACGCCAAATTCAGACATCCCAAATCCTGAAAATCAGAAATGGAGCTGGAGAAATGGGAATTAATTTTTGTGCCTACAAACACAGGGAAGAACTCGAGACACAGCAGAGTTCAGTCATTAGGTGGAAATATAATTTATAAAACCTCTTATTAATTAGAGAAAGATGGAGTCAAATTCACAGAGAATAATAAATTGAGGCATTTAATTAAGAGCTCTGATTCATAAGAACAGGTTAAAACGTGTTAAGCCCCAGGAAATTTAATTGCTTTTCACCATCTTCATTTGCTGAATGATTTTTTGTATTTTATTCCTTCATTTGAGGGTTTTTTCCAGCTGTTCTGGGGTAGGATTTGGGCCAGAACTAACACAAATATTTCAAAATTTTGTGTTAAAAAGTACTTCTGAAAAAGTTGATGAAATATGTGGGTTCCTCTCAAGATGGATGTTTCTATTTTGTCTTTAACTTTTATTTTATCAAGTGCAGAGATTTCATCCTCTATCCTCTCAGTAATAAGATTATATAGAAATAATACAAATAATTCTAACTACACACAAATAAGGAATATTTGTGTTTGTGTCTGTACATAAAACTCACTTAATTACTTAATTTCTTGATCTCTGATCCACTTTCAACCATTTCTTCTAAAACCTGCCGTAACTGACAATATTGAAAAAATTCTTTTCATTTAGGGTTTTTGTGAAGAATATTTCACATAAGTTTTAATTATTGGCTTGGGTTTTTTTGTTTGGTTTTTTTTTTTACATTATTTGCAAAATTTAAGTCTTAACGTTTTGGACATATGAAAAAAATATGTTCTGAAAAGAGAAACCAATTCCATTTTCTTTAAAACTCTGGAAGAGGGAAGTTTATGCTCTACTGCATCAACCATTAACTTCTCTTTATCTTTTAAACCAAATTTATTCATAAACCAGAGCTACTTTTAAATAAGAAATTAATCCCTTCAGCTGCTGAATTTACACATCCTGACCAGTTGAGGGAAACATTGATTTGCGTTTTTAGTCTGTTATATCAGATGAAAACTCCTGCAGTAAGAGAAAATCCCAGAATCCAAGGATCGTTGGGGTTGGAAAAGCCCTCCAGGATCATCGAGTCCAAGCTGTGCCCGATCCCCACCTGTTCACCCAGACCAACGTCCAGTCCTTCCTCGGACACCTCCAGGGATGGGGATTCCAACCCTCCCTGGGCAGCCCCTTCCAAGGCCTGACCTTCCTTTCCAGGAGGAAATTCCTCCTCATGTCCAACCTGACCCTCCCCTGGCACAGCTTGAGGCCGTTCCCTCTCATCCTGTCCCCGTTCCCTGGGAGCAGATCCTGATACCTCCCATCAGGGATTTGGAGACAGAATTCCACCTCCCACCCGCAGATCGGGGTTCTGGGAGAGCTGAAGCTCCTGCAGACTGGGAGGAGAAACCTTTCCTGCTGGAAATCACTTCCAGAACTTGATCTTCCTGCGGCTCCGATGGCTCCAGCCTGGAGCTGTCCCAGCAGAGTCATTCTTTCGTCATCCAGCTCAGTCACTTTTACTTGGAGCAGCTCCTCCGCCTCCCTGTCATGTGTTAATTATGGAGAAGAGAAGATTCCTTATCTGGGATCTGCACACTTCTGCTCTTCCTTTGGGAAGCGGTTTTGCTGGTGGCGAGGGCTGGCAGACACTTGCAGGACGTCACTCCAGGCCCTCTCCAGCTTCCTTGGAGCCCCTTCAGGCACTGGAAGGGGCTCTAAGTTCTATCTGGATCCTTCCCTTCTCCAGGTGAACATCCCCAGCTCTCCCAGCCTGGCTCTGGAGCAGAGGGGCTCCAGCCCTTGGAGCACCTCCGTGGCCTCACTCCAGCAGCTCCACATCTTTCTGATGTTGGAGGCTCCAGAGCCGAACACAGGACTCCAGGTGGGATTTTGATGCCGTGGAATGTCCGTCCCTCCCTCCCTGCCCTCCGTCCTCCACCCTCTCTTTGCCCTCTCTGGTCACTCGTGTTCCCTGGGGCTGCCATGGGGTGGCCACTCTTCGTCCTGGCACTTCCCATGCTCTGTCAACCCCTCCCCGGGAGCTGCCGCCTCCTGGCCACTCCTGGTGCTCTCCAGGGTTTTCCTTGGCTCGGGAATCTCTCCCTGTCCTCCACAATCTCCTGCTGGGCTGCAGGAAGCACCTTCTCCAGAGCTCCAGTCGCCGTCGGAGGAGACCTTGGCAGGAGGTAGGGCTGCAGAAAATTGAGGGAGTCTGGAATTCCATGTGTCAGAACATCCCGGATCCTCAAATGGGGCATAACTTGGGCTGGAATGTCGCCAGCAAGTCCTGATTTATATTTCCTAAATCTTCACATTTTTCAGCTCGTGCTTTGGCAACAGGAACGTTTTGGTGGAAGAGGGGCAGAGTTAGGACATGGCAAATGTGAGTTTTGGAGCGGACAGAAATCGAGGTCACCTTGGTCACCTCAGATTCTGCTTAAAACTGCAAATGTGAGAGTTTAGTGCCTCTTTTAAATTTTTTTTTTTTTTTTGCGGCATCAAGTAAATAATTAGCTAAGTCCAATATAATATTAAAAAGAATATTAAAATATAACTGAAGGCAGCGGTGTGATGCAAGATCTTTTAATGAGAGTAAGAAGTTACAGCTTGTAGTAGCACAGGATTAGCCAGAGGTTCATACAATCGTACAAGAGGAGTTACTACACCTCACAGCAGAGGGATCTGGGAGTAAGGGTGGTGTTGGTGAGGAGCAGAGCTGTCAGCACAGCCAGATGGGGCTCCCGCTCCCTCCTGCACCTCCTGCTGTGAAGCTACACATCAGAACACGCAGTAATTTCATCCCAAAAGACTGAGAAGGAACAGCAAGAAAAGCAAATTATTCAGAGTAACAGCAGATGTTGAAGATATCCTGAACCCTCAGGACCCGTCCGCAGCCACCATCACCGGAGCCTCGCGGGAGCAAAACTCATCCAGGAGCCTGCAATCCGGATTCTGGGGGTTGTTTCCCATCTGGAGCGGGTTTAGCAGGGGTAGCAGGGGTAGCAGCTGCCGTAGGAGTATCTCTGGACGTAACGGGAGGAGTAGGGGGAGCAGTAGCGGGAGCTGTAGGAGGGGCAGCAGTCGCGGTAGCCCCAGAGCTGCCCATAGCCCTGGTAGTCACAGGGGCTCCTGCAGTCGTAGCTCCGGGAGCTGTACACGGTCCCGTAGCTGCAGGGGGAGTAGCAGGAGTCCTCACACTGCCTCTGGTAGCAGAAAGTCATCTTGGAGGTGGAGGGAGGCAAGTCTGGAACGCGGTGGAAGAGAAGGATCAAAGAATCACGGAATGGTTTGGGTTGGAAAAGACTTCAGACTCACCTCGTTCCACTGCCTGCCATGGGCAGGGACACCTCCCACTATCCCAGGTTGTTCTAAGCCCCATCCAACCTGGCCTTGGACACCTCTAGGGATGGGGAATCCATGGAATAACCTGTGCCAGGGTCTCACCACCCTCATGGGGAGGAATTCCTTCGGTAAATCTAATCTAGACCTGCTCTCTGTCAGTTTGAAAGATAAAATCAGGTCTGTCCCGGAGATCAAGCAGGAACTTGCTGCTTCTAGGAAATGCCGTGTGAGCATGGAAAACAGGGAGAGGAGGGAAGGGCAAATTCAGGAACCCACTGAAATCTCCATTCAAGGCCATGCTCTGGCTCCTTCTTGCCCATCTCACTCCTTTCTGCTTTCCCCCCTTCTTTTCACCATAAAAATATTTGCTGCTGCTTTTCTGGTTGCCATTGCTTGGGGTTGGAAGTCTGGATTCAGGGAGGATTTTACAGAGGATATTGTTAGGGGGTTGTTAGGATCAGTGTCCCACATTTCCCTAAAAACCTAAAGTGAACAGACACTGATCCAGGAATTAACTCTATCAGTTTTTGCTGTGGAGAGAAGTCTGACGAAAAAAGCAGATCAGATCCAACTCCTGGCCCTGTACAGACACCCCAAAATCCTACCCTGTCCCAGGGAGTTGTTCTTGAGCTCTGGCAGCCTTGGGAACGTGACCATTCCCAGGGGAGCCTGTTCAGTGCCTGACCACCCTCTGGGGGAAGAACCTTTTCCTGATATCCCACCTAAACCTCCCCTGACACAGACAATCATTAGTAAAGAAGCCTGAAATTCTTCATAATATCGTCAAATAAGATACTTCTCATAGTGCACCTCTAGATAAGCCAAATTTCTACATTTATGTGGCATCTTAACATCCCGTTTTTAACAAAAAATGAATTGCACGGCCGTGAAATCACTTTTAAACCAAAATTTTAAAGTATAACTTCCATCTCCACCCCACTGCAGCAAAACCCGGCACCAACCCAGCAAGAAAGCCCCTTGAGCCTGACTTACCACGCGGAGCGAGAACCCAAGGCTGAAGGCGCGAGTGGAGAGCCTTGGATTTCTGTGCCTTTTATACGTTTATCTGGCCAAGCGTCTTGTGCTTCAGACTCCTTTTCATCCCACCCCAAATTCAGTCCGTGCACGTCACTCCCGCAGCTGATGGGATTGTTTTCCTTGCTTTGGGATCGTTACTCAGCTCTTGGCTGCCAAAAGGATGACTTTGCGTTGCTCTTTTCTTTCATGTCCAGACTTCCTGGGTCAATCACATTTGGGGAATGAGGGTGGCGAAATCTGGGTTGTAACAGGAAAGGGAAGGAAGGATATTGAGAGCAGAATTAATTGGTGCTCACAATCCCAATTTGGGATGAATGGACAAATGTCAATATACGAAGCCTGCAATGACTCTGGGCTCGTCTGAGGACGAAAAAATGTCAATTATTTTTTGCAAAATAAAAATCTGTAGAAATAATTCATTATTTGTTTTGGGTTTATTTCAAAATCCCATTTTTAGGCCAGAATATTTATATTCTTTTAATTTATTTTTCTTTTAAATTATTATTAATTTATTTGACCAAACTTCAACAAATTCCTAAATTGTAGAAGGAGACTGGGATCCTTTTCCATGTAAGACTGGAAATACATTTGAATAAAGTCAGACATTGATGGCTTTATGAGCACCTTAAAGCAGGTAGAAATCCCCAATAAATCTAAATTATTTCAAGCACAAATAATGACATTTGAAATCTCCAGGTTTATTTGACGATATTTGAACTTTCCAGGCTTGTTTCATGGAATCCGCTTACAAACTCAATTTTCTGCAGAGCCAACCCAAGCGAGGCAAATCTTCCTGGCTCGAAAAATATCTGCTCAGTGTTTATTTATGCTTAGATCAGAAAGTGATTCATTCAGGGGTTCCTGACAAGGAACAAGATGAAAAACCCCAGGGATTTATCTCTGTAACACCTGCAGTTTTCCCAAGAAATCCCCCAAATTCTAAATCTGATTTAATATAATATTTTTAATATTGTCGAAGTGTTTAATTCGCCTTAATGAAGGTGAATAATGCTGAGCCCTGTGGAGGTGCAGCCCCAGCCCGGTGTTCCCCGGTGACCTTCACCTCCAAACCCTGTTTGGCTGTTTACTCCCGTCCCGAGGACGGTTAATAACAGGCAGCACGTCAGCTGTTCCAGGCCTTTCTCTAAATTTGGAATATCAAAGCCTTCATTAATACTTATTAAATATTTTTGGGCACAAAGAGATTTATTATTTCAATATGAACACCACATTGCTACGCCCCGCTGTTACGTAACGCCCGCTCTAAAAACGTGGATTGGGGTGTCCTGTTTCCTGGCTTTAATAAAGTTGTAATTTAGAGCTTTGGAATTGGGTGTCTGGGGGTTTTTTCCCGTCTAAAAATACGTCCTGGACATGCCATTTCAGTGCTCACAGGCCAATTTTTGGGCTGAATCAATATCCTCGTGCGCGGCGGCTCCAAATCAAAGAGATGCTCCTTCCCCCTTTGGAAGTCACGGGAGCTGTTGGAAGGGGTTGGCAGGAATGTGCTGCTCCGCGCGTTATTCCGAGTTATGAAATCCACGAAAAGCAGAGGTTGTGCTTCCCTTCCATGACAATTCCGAGGGGGGAAAAAAGCCTAACAAAGCACCTGGACCAACACTCACAGCGAGGCTGCTCTTCCAAACCTGCCACGTTTGGAATTTCACTTCTTTGCTGATTCCGTGGAGTCGCCGCTGTCCCAAAGAGCAAATTCAGCGCGATGATACCAAGGCTTAATTGCCCTGAGTCGTTTTGGGATGAAAGGGACCTGCAGGGTGGAGCCTCCCTGTCGCCGGACCAATAATCTGAAACCCTGGGGAAGAACCGGGATATCAATGAGTTGGGAGGGATGGAAAATGGGGTTGGGAACTGGAGCTGATCCAGGGACCAGACACGTGTTCCGCGTGTGGGGCGGGACTGGGAGCTCCATAAAAACCCCGCATCCCTGCCGAGAAATCATTCCCTTCTCCTGCCTTCTCCTCCTTGCAGACGAGGGTAAGTCAGAACAGATTTGGGAAATTCGAGTGAACAATGAAGGGATTTATTCGATGCTGTTCCCCCTTCCTTTTTTCTCTGCTAATCTACAAGGGCCGCAGATAAAGGGAATTAAGGTTGTGACTTGATGAGGGTTATTCCTATGCAAAAGAGTCTTTTCTCCCTGGATTTTTAATATTTGTGTGTTTGAAACAGTCTCAGTCCTGCACGTTCATCTCTTTTCCCTTCAAGTCTTTGTCCCGGTGGGGCTCCGAAGGATTTTCCAGTCCACTCCCCGACAGCTCTGCTTTGTCACAGGGTCACGGTTCACAATCCCATTTCCCAGTGCGGGAAAGCTCAGAGAGGCTGCTCAGGGTGGAGGATTAGGGGGCAGAACAGGCACTAAAAATCGGGATGGAACAATGGACTAGGGCAGAGGGTTTGCTGCCTCTCCCTCCCCTGCAGCGTTTGCTCGGGATTTACTCTGTCGGGAACAGCACCTCACGGGCTTTTCCTCCCTTCCTGCCTTCCAGACTCGCCTCTCTCCACCTCCAAGATGACTTTCTACTACCAGAGGCAGTGTGAGGACTCCTGCTACTCCCCCTGCAGCTACGGGACCGTGTACAGCTCCCGGAGCTACGACTGCAGGAGCCCCTGTGACTACCAGGGCTATGGGCAGCTCTGGGGCTACCGCGACTGCTGCCCCTCCTACAGCTCCCGCTACTGCTCCCCCTACTCCTCCCGTTACGTCCAGAGATACTCCTATGGCAGCTGCTACCCCTGCTACCCCTGCTAAACCCGCGGGGATTCCGCAGGACACCGGGACCACCGAGAATTAACGATGGAATTCACTGCTGCTGTCCCGGGGAGGCTTTGCCGGAGCTCCGAGTCCCGGAGTGCGCCGGGAAGATGCGGGATTTGGGAGAGCTCGGGGTTCCTGTAAAGCTTCTTCAGTTAATGTTTTGTTTTCCTTCCTCTCTGCTGTGTTTCTTCTCCCTCCCTGGGTTTGGTGGTGTAAAGGAAACGGGGTTTAAAGTTTGTTCACAAATAACTCATTGGTCGCTCTTTCCCAGCTAAACTTAATGAAATCTGGAGTGTGCCTGTACTAGGGATGCATTTCTGACTTCACTGCCTCTGAAACTGGACCAAAGAAACACTGAACCACCCAATCAGCTTCGTTTTGTTGGGCTGAAAGCAAGTGGAAAAGTTTGAAAACGGAAAATCGACAGCAAAAATTGTACCAATGAAACCGGGAGATTTTCTGCACATATAAATCAATTTTGTGCCCATCCTTTCTTCTTTCTGTGCTATTTTAGATTGTGACTGTGAGCTTTACTCTTATTAAAAACGTTACAGCATCATGGCATGTCCCTGGTTTTCTTTTTCTGGCTGGTATGGACACAGATTTTTGTCCCCGGCTCGACGCTTTGTGGGGTCGCACCGCACCCTCCGGCTTTTGTGCAACTCCTTCTAAGCTCAGCTGAACCCCGAGCACGCGTTTTGCAAACTGATAACAACCCAGCAGAACCTCAGAAACCGAAGTTGCCAGTTCAGAAATTTCTTAGGAAGGATTTAGAAATATTCTTTTAAATTTGCTTTAACATCCCAGCGCGTGTGCGGCCACGGGACACAGCAGCGTTTGCAAATCACTGAGGCACAGACTGGCCGCAAATGAGTTAAATTTTGGGGGATAAGACAAGAATTGGGGAGAAAACCCCTCTTTCCCCAGTGCTTTTGTGCTGGCAGTGTCTGGGATTTTTTCCAGCTTTCTGGATCGGGAGACCTGACCTGTCACAGAGCAGAAATTTGCACTTCCCGTTCACTTCTTTACTTGCCGGCCGGGACAAGCGTTTGCAAATGCTGCTTCCAGGCTCCATTGGAATGACAATGGAGCGGTGAGAAGTTCCCAGGCTCACTAGGGTGAGGACTGACTCAGTTATTCATGACTGAGGTACCTGAATGGCAGCAGCAGCAGCAACCTCCTAATAGCCCGATGCTGTCACGAGTCTGGGCATAAAGCAGCTCATGGAGAGCTTTGAAAGCTCAATTAAACCCTCGAACACTTATTGGGAGTGTAATTGGTGCCCTTTGAACACACAGGCAATCCCAGGATCCCAGGATCCCAGAGCTGTTGGGTTGGAAGAGGCCTCTGGAGGCCTCCCAGTCCCGCCAAGGGAACGGAACTGGATTGGGCTCAACACAAAATAAAAGCAAAAAATCGGTCAAAACCCTTTGCCAGTAAAACTGGGAGTTGTATTTCCAGCAACTTTCGGGATGGAGCTTTCCCAAGGCTTCTGAGGAACTTTTTACCTCGGGAATCGCTCACTGGTTTTGCTCCCTTCAGAAGCACGGTGCAAGTTGCTGTTCAAGCTGTATTTTGACATTAGGGTCTCTAAATTTAGCTGGAACTGGTCATAATTTCAATATTTTCGTCAGCTGAATCTATTCAATACCATCTGGGAAGTTATAAACAAATTGCTGAGTAAAAGCTGGGGAGTTTTAGGTGTCTCAGAGCACACAAGCAAGAGGCAATTTTAGCTTAAAATAAATTCTTCTCTCTCCGTTTTACAGACTGATTTATCTACTTTAACAGGTTATTTTAAAAGAAAGAGTTAAAATTCATATATTTCATTCACTGCAGGAATTCTAAAGATAAGACTAAAAAAATAAATCCAGATTTGGAGGATGGGGAGACAAAGGAGTTCATTGTTGGGTCTCTCGTTTGTGCAGAGCCACATTTGAATGAAAAATTTGAAGGCTATAAAATAAATTCTGACTAAAGCAAACACTGAAATGCCTCAGCACCTTTGAAGTGACTCTTTTTCAATAATGAAGCAGCTGAGGACAGAAGAAAGCTTTTGACAAACTAATAACACCCCATAAATACATAAAATGGTTACGAGCGTCTGAGAGGTGCTTTGAACTCCTAAAATTATCGACCGTGGAAGAAAGCGAAGACACCGAAAACTTTTGTTGAAGGACCACAAAGGAATAAATAAATTAATTGATGCTTTTCCCTTTAAATCTGTCCCTCAGAACAGGGATAATGACTCGTTTCCATCCATTGTGTGCTACAACACAAAGGTGTCTCTGAGCTGCCGAACCTGCTCATTAATGTGACATTGGAGGATAAATGTTGTGGCTTGAGCTTCATCTGGGGAAGAATTTCTTCCTGGAAAGGGTGGTCAGGCCTTGGAAGGGGCTGCCCAGGGAGGTTTGAAGTCGCCATCCCTGGAGGTGCCCAAGGAATGCCTGGAGCTGGCACTCAGGGCTCTGGTCTGAGTGACAAGGTGGGGATCGCTCAAAGATTGGAGGATGATCTTGGAGGTCNCCCTTCCAACCCAAACCACCCTCTATGATTCTGTGATCAAACATTTCAAACCATTGCTCAGTTAGAGACTCATTTACAGTCAGGATGAAGAAATTCATAACAAAAAAATTGTTCATGCAATGCAGATTCTTTAATATGGATGANTTAATGATTCTGGGATTCTGTGACCATATCCCAGCTCAACACGGAAAATCAGAGGAGCAAACTCATAAAAACCAACCAAAACCCAGGGAATTGCAGCAATGCAGGTTCTTTATTGTGGATGAAAAGGCCATAGGCAGTGTCAGCAAGAGACAAAACAGCACAGCAGCAATGCACTGGAAACACAAAAATCCTAAAGGCAGCAGCAAGGCACAACCCAGGCCTCCACCCCAAAGATTCCCCCTTCCCAGGGTGGGTTGGGAGTCTCAGAGCTGGGCAGAGCAGGGCAGACCCTCACTCGAGGGTCAGCACAGCTTGGTGGGATGGCAGAGAGGGGGGAGATTCTGGAGGCAGTGCTGGAAACCCCAAAGCCGTCGGCTGAGGGTCTGCAGGGTCCCCCTGGGCAGGTGACAGGGACCCTGTGGGTCCCAGGGCTGCGGGGCCGCACCTCAGCAGGGGCTGGGAGCTTCATCCTGGCTCAGGCGGCAGAAGACGGGAGGGGCCGGTTGTGGGGCCCGCGGGCAGAGGCAGCACTGAGGTCCAGGGATATTTGGGGTTTAGCAGGGCCCACAGCAGCCCCCGAGGGACCTGGAACCACGGCCCCAGCCCCCAGAGCCACAGCTCCCATAGCCCCCATAGCCACCATAACCCCCATAGCCTCCGTAACCCCAACCGCCTCCGTAGCCCCCAGAGCCCCCAGAGCCCCCACGGCCTCCGAAGGAGCCTCCGGCGCCGCCTCCGACGTAGGGAGCTCCGGACGAGCCCACGGTGCTCTGCTGAGGGAAGGAGCTGAGGATGGGCCCGGGGAAGGTGACCACCGAGGGCGGGGGCTGGATCACCACCGTGGAGTCGGGGCACTGCCGCACGCAGGGCTCGTTGCAGGTGTCAGACACGGGGCACGTGGGGCACACCCCGCACGAAGGAGCACAGCAGGACATCTTTTGCTTCAGCTGGGAGAGCTGCAAGACAAGGCACAGCCACGGCTCACTCCAAGCACTCATCCCAAATCTCTCCTGGCTCGGTCCCACCTGGAACCTGTGTCCCACGACATGCTCTGGATCATCGAGCAAAACCCCTCTCGCAGTTGCAATGGCTGCTTTGATCCCTTGCT